>PHNY01023876.1:8905-21834 GCA_003724115.2 Anethum foeniculum | reverse complement strand
TGTCTGAGAGATAGTTGACAGATGTATATAAATTGTCAAACCATTGTGTGTACAAAATTATACTGCAGTTTTAACTTACCAACCATTGTCTAATATCAATAAATACAATAGAATAATAAAATAAAACTGTTGTATGTACGTATTCCCAAAAATGCTACAGACGAATAAACCTTTGTCTGAAGAGAATACACACAATGTGAGGTTTACTTGAGTGTTGTGACATATGTTTCATACAATGCTTTTATAGCAGAAAAAACTTGTTACAATATGTTAGAGCCAACGGTTGTGTTAAACAAAAGTATTGTGTTTCAAATATACAGACAATAGATTTTTTTGGCAGAAACACTTGAATAACTACCAGTCTAACAACAGATTTTTTTGACAGAAACACTTGAATAACTACCAGTCTAACAACAGTCTGTTAAACTAAACTATTGTTTATACCAACCTTCTAACAACAGTTTTATACGACCTTGTGTTGTCTACAAAGCCTCAGACAACATATTCGAAGCGTTGTCTGATGCGCGTGTCAGACGACATCGCCATACTCAACGGAAATTTAGGGTATCAGACAACGGTTAAAACGCGTCGTGTCATTCGATTTTCCTTGTAGTGATCCTTACAGCAACAGACATAGCAGGACCCGAAAATGAGGTAATCCATCATTGGTCTCATGATCAGCATCCACTAATTCTTAGAAACAAATGCAGTACTCCTCCTAATATACAGATCATGACAGTGAAAGACAACAATGATTCTGCTGATGACGATATTATTATAATGTGTGACGGGTGCACAAACTCAATCAACTCAAGTAAGACATCTTATTACGAATGCCATCCATGCCAGTATTTTCTCCATAGGTACTGCGTAGAGTTGCCAAAACAGATGCAATGCTACTTGTATGAACCTTATACCGAGTATCCTACTCGGTACATCGTTTTTACTAAAATTTCTTCAAGTAATTTATTCCATTGTAATGGATGCAATCATCTTAAAAGTGGGATACACATAACCACTCATGGTTGTTACAAACTTGATATTGGGTGTGCTATGTTACCCAAAAAGATCAAACATGAAGCTCATGAGCACCCTCTAACTCACGCGGCAGCTTACTAAGTTTGTGATATTTATAACTTACATACACATTGTGCGCTTAGATCACACAAATTGAAGCACCGCTGGGATCCTCACCCTCTCACCTTAATTACCCCTGAAGACATAATCGAAGATCATCCTCATGATTTCAATTGCGAACACTGCTCCAACGACATAGACACAAACTACTGGTTCTATCATTGCAACTTATGTGATCTATCTTGTCATACGTCCTGCATTTACAAGTTTTATAGGTACTCAAATGTCAAATTTAGCGGTTCGGTGACCAAGATTGACCAGCAGCTGCACCATAAGCTTCACGAGCACGGGCTTACACTTGTTTTCAACAAAAGAAAGCATCGCTATGGAAGCTGTCATGATCAACTGTTTTATGAGCCAATACTTCAGTGTACCACGTGTAATTTTATTATTTGTCTGTCTTGCGTTGATGCTGATCAGTTTGGCTCTGCTGATCAGGTTGGTTTGTTACTAAAGTATAGGTAAGCATGACTAAATGGTAAAGTTTTAAACTTGTTTGATTATCATTAAATCGTTAATTTTGTTGAATATCAATTTTAAATATTAAAATTATTATTAGTGTGTAGATAAATGTCCGAAATTAAATTATTATTTTGGGACTCTATATTTAGTAATGATATCGCAGGGGTGATTCATGCGTTATGATTTTTTCCTCCAGCTAATAATATTTATCAACTTCCATTTCATGTCTGTAATGCTTAATTAATTACAAAATGGCTAATATTTAATTACTTTATTGAGTAATTTATTAATTTAATGATTGATATTTTACGAACACACATATATATAGTCCTCCGGTTGAGAGTTCATGTTGAGTGCTTGTTTATAAGATCTGGTAATTGGCCGATTAATAGTAGAGCTGTCTGTTTTAGAGGTGAATTTTTTATGCTTCCATATTGTGTTTATGCTGAAACAATAAGATAGAACAGTAGGTTTACTTTGAGGAAAACCTAGTCCTCTTGAGAAGAAAAAGTTATGATGATCATATACTCTTATTCATTCCATTGCCCTGCTACTTATTATCCAGCATAACAACTTTCCTATTAATCAAGAAGCATAACTTAACCGCTAACTCCTAACAGTCATGTCTTGACTAAATCAAATAAATATAACAACTATGACTAAATACTTACTAAAACATGATTACATGTATCATGATTATTGGTGTACATAACATGTCTCCCCCGTAAATTTATTCCTTGTCCCCAAGGAACACATCAGGAAACCTGAGCTTCAACTCCTGCAAATCTTCCCAAGTTGCATTAGCTGGACAAAGACCTTTCCACTTTCCAGTGTACTAGAACTTCTTCTCTTCTCCTTCTTTTCCTTTTTTCCAGTATGGCATGTGATACAGCAGTGAGATTCTCAGTGGTTTCAGAAATAATTGGTAAAGATTCGTGAACTTCCACCACATCTCCTAATTTCTTCTTAAGCCAAGAGACATGAAAAACAGGGTGAAGCTTGGAATTAGCTGTCAGCTTCAGCTTATAAGAAACAGACCCGATTTTATCAATTATTTCAAACGGTCCAAAATATCTTGGAGACAACTTCAGGTTTCTTCGAACATCTAAAGAAATTTGTCTCTATGGCTGCAACCTCAGATACACAAAATCTCCAATTTCAAAGCTTCTCTCTGTCCATCGAGCATCATAGGATTTTTTCGTACGTTGTTGGACCATACTAAGATGATGTCGAAGATCCTTTATAATCAAATCACTGGTTCGCAACTCCTGATCCATAGCTTCAACTGATGAGGTGCCAGGAACATATGCTAAAAGTGAAGGAACAGGTTTACCATAAACGACTTCATATGGTGCCATTTTAGTAGCCTAGTGAATACTAGTGTTGTAGCAATATCCAGCTCATGGAATCCACCTAACCCACTCATTGGGCTTTTGGCTAGTGAAACAACAAAGATACTTCTCCAAAGTTCGATTAACAACTTCACTTTGTCCATCTGTTTGTGGATGGTACACTGAACTGAAATTGAAGCTGGTACCTTGCATTTTAAACAACTCTTTCCAAAATATTCCGGTGAATATTGGATCTCAGTTGCGAACAATGCTCTCCGGCATCCCATACAACTTAAATATTTGTTCAAAGAAGACTTGGGCAATTTTGGCAGCAGAGTAAGGATGAGAAATATGAATAAAATGAGCATATTTTGAAAGCCTATTGACAACAACAGAAACCATGGATTTACCTTGTGATTTAGGAATCCCTTCAAAAAAATCCATTGAAATATTTGTCCAAATGTGGGTAGGTACGGGAAGTGGATGCAACAGCCCCGCTGGCCTGAGATTTTCAGTTTTGTTTCTTTGACAAATCTCGCACCTTCGTATAAAATCAAGAATGTGTTTTCACATATCTTGCCAATAGAATGTTGGAAACGTGAATGGACTCGTGCAAAATATTTTAACTCAAATATAATAGAACGAGAGAATAATAATACAATAACATAATATTTATAATTTTATATGCTTCTCACTAATACAAGTTACAACTTGTTTTACACACACAAGGCTTCAGCCTTTTCTTCTTATCTGTCAAGAGCTACGACTCTTCTTTTTCTCTCTGTTTATCTTTTCACTTCGGTGTGCTCTAATATACACACAGCGCCTTATTTATAGGCTTCATAAAACTAACTTACATCAACCCTTACATCACAACATATTTAATACTATAGGACCTTCATTTCAGCTGAGGCCTTGACTCTCTGCATCCCACCATAAATCAGGGAATCCTCGTCTCTTACATGGTTAGTATTAATCTTACTTCTGATTGTATCTTCCTTCCGTTTATTTCTATCTGCTTTACTTCAAACAAGAAAATCTCCTTATTTGACTTTACAAAGTATCCAGAATATATGGAGCTGCTGCATTTTATCAACCTGGAGTTATTATACACGTATTTGACTATCAAACTGCATACATGTTGGCAGCCCACAAACAGAACTCAAACACTCGGCTGTAAATGCCTTTTAACAAGTTATTATCATATGTCATGCTTCCAGAAGAGTTTGAAATTCTAACACTTCCCTTCAAACTCGACTTTGCATTTCGAGTTTTATTTTTCGCTTTGTGAAACACGCCCCACTTTAAAGACTTCATAAATAAATCGTCTAAAATTTCTTTAATCCTGTTATGCACTCGTTCTTCAAATTTATGATGCACCTGTACACGGCTTCTGTTGCTTTCTCCGGTTGCGTTAAGACAAAACACCAAATATTGAAAAATTGTTTGTGCCGCATTTGTTGCTTCATATATATCATCCAGACTTGGAAATTTTCTTGGCGCTTCTACTGAAATATTAAAACTACTACCGGAAGAATTATTCTTAACGGGCACTTTACTTTGCAGTACTTTTTCCATATGCCTCGTAACATTATCATGATTTTCACCATTCCTTTTGATCTCATTAGTCACCGTTTTTAAACAGAAAATATGTTCAGTAATATTTTTTGAGCTTTCAATTTTTAAATCCTTAAAATCATTGCATAGTACTTGAAGATGTACCTCTTTTTTTTTCTTGGCTTTTTGAAATGAATTCTGCAGAATCTCCCAGGCGTCTTTTGCCTTCTTTTCATATGCAATATTATCAAATGTGGATTCGTCGATACCTTCATAAATCATGAAACATGCCTTGTTATTTTTGCTCCGACACTCTTTTAAAAGCCATCTTCTCGACATTTGAAAAGGTTACTTCAGCAGCTTTTGTGGGCTCTTCATACCCGCTTTCAATAATATCCCAAATATTGTACGAACCGAGTAATACCATCATTTAGATAATCCAGTCTCCGTAATTTGTACTTGTCAACATCGGAACTTGGGCTTGCATAAAACTCGCCATTTTTTCACCGAACGGAATCTCAGCTCCGATACCACTTGTGGAAACGTGAATTGGCTCGTACAAAATATTTTAACTCAAATATAATAGAACGAGAGAATAATAATACAATAACATAATATTTATAATTTTATATGCTTCTCACTAGTACAAGTTACAACCTGTTTTACACACACAAGGCTTCAGCCTTTTCTTCTTATCTGTCAAGAGCTACAGCACTTCTTTTTCTCTATGTTTATCTTTTCACTTCCGTGTGCTGTAATATAGACACAGCGCCTTATTTATAGGCTTCATAAATCTAACTTACATCATCCCTTACATCACAACATATTTAATACTATTGGACCTTCATTTCAGCTGAGGCCTTGACTCTCTGCAGCCTACCATAAATCAGGGAATCCTTGTCTCTTACATGGTTAGTATTAATCTTACTTCTGATTGTATCTTCCTTCCGTTTATTTCTATCTGCTTTACTTCAAACAAGACAACCTCCTTATTTGACTTTACAAATTATCCAGAATATATGGAGCTGCTGCATTTTATCAACCTGGAGTTATTATACACGTATTTGACTATCAAACTTCATGCATGTTGACAGCCCACAAACATAACTCAAACACTCGGCTGTAAATGCCTTTTAACAAGTTGTTATCATCTGTCATGCTTCCAGAATAGTTTGAAATTCTAACATAGAATACAGACCTTACTCGATAAAGAGTTTTGTGATACCCTTCATGAGTGCTAGAATGCATTTCTGTGAGAATTATAGGAATCAAAGAAGAGTCGTCAAACAAGTATATATGATTTTTAAAGTACAGGGTACCTTCCTTCTACTCCCATGGACCCATGACCTCTCCTTGTACTCTTAAAATCATTAAAAGTCTCTTATCTATACTCAATTTTTAAAAAAAAAATTCATTTAACCTTTTAACTAATGTTATAATATAATTGTAAAGACTAATTATGGACTCGTAACTAATTCTGATAGACAAGGTTGTATGTTATATTTATCTGGTTTCTTATAACAAAACGATCACGAAGAAGGTTAGTAGATAACAATCTTATATGATTAACTTTATCTTCATTTCAAGTCTTTTAATCAAGCTCTCTATATATATGACAATATGGCTGAATATTAAAAGCTATCTTTCCTGGTAAATTTTATATGATATTAGAGCCAAAAAGACTCAAACAAGCACAAAATTATTTTATTATTATTAGTAGTAGTAGTATAATAATAATAATTATTATTATTATCACTGTTGTTATTATTATTATTATTATTTATTTCATTATGTCACCTACTGATTCCAGCCGTTCAATTATATATAGTCATTACAAATAACTCATCCTTATTTATCATCAATGTTGATCTGCTCACTTTCCAATTAAGCTAAAATCAACCAACTATCTTGCCTTGTGTCTTCAATTTGTAACAGCCCTCACTGGTTACAAACTGAATGAACATATTGAAGAGATTGTTGTTATCCCTCCAAAACGCCTACCTGAATAAATTATGGTGAATCATGTTTATGTTACATGGCATCGTCAAGATCATTTGATCCTAAATTATATTGTTAATCAAATCAATTTCTATAACTCATGAAATTAATGTATAATTTAAATATCATAAAAACATTATTCATATACTTTATTATTCTAAATAAAGTTATACAAATAAAGCCAAATAAAACATCTCCCGCTTGGCGTATTTGTCAAATACTTTTATAACTCCGACTTCTAACATGATCTATAAATATTTGAATCATCTTATTAAAATTCACTCACTCATTTTCGGAGTGGTATCCTAATTTTCCCGACTTAATATATTAAGTCAAGGTGATCAATAACTTTACATGAATACTTTTGCCAAAAATATATCAATTACAACATTAGTGAAATACGATTTTCACGTTTAATTCTTGCAATGCAAATTTCATCGCCACCAAAATTAAACCAGTGTCTCGAAAATTAAATTCGTATAATCAATGTCACCTTTGATGCTTATACCGTAATAACTAATAAATTTAGACACGTCTTCCTAATAACCCATTTATACAAAGTACTCTTCAAGTACTTAATCATGATCCTCTTTACAGATTCTTACTCGTCTCAATCAAAAAAAAAAAAAAGTTCACAAATTATTTGTAAGACTTACTAAATATGTCAAGTCAAATCAATCGATTACAAAAAAAATATCCAAATTCGGATCACTTGCACATTTCGTACATTCAGTTTTCCCTTTTTCGCATTAATCATTTTCTCATCATCCTAAAATGATTAAGCACTTAATTCAAATACTTTTACCCTTTTAAAACTCAACATTCGAATATACTCTATCCTTTAATTTGGATTTCCTGATTTTTACAAAAAAAAATTACACAAACTCCCACTTTTAAAGTGGATAATCGTCTAATTCTTTCTTAACGTAAAAAATTTAATTAATGAACTTGTAAATTTTCTATCTTTAGGAAGAACAAATAACTCCCACGTTTATTTCTATTTCAAGAAATCAATTTGAACTTTTATGAAATTCATCCTTGAATTGTATTCTTGCGATCTCATCGCATCATTACAAGTCCATATCTACAAATACAATTCTTCAATTACAACCATAAACAATGATTCCCTATCAATATTGAGATCCTCTTCATTATTCTCGATCGAATCTATTCAATCACCCGCTTTGGTGAAATTCTCAATATCTCACTTACAACCATATACAATGGTTCATTAGCAATATTGAGATCCACTTTTATTATTTTAACCGGATTTAATATAGCACATAACTCAAAATAATCATCCATATGTCAAAAAAAATCATCCATTTATGCACATCACTTAAATTTCAATTTTTCCACTTTATTCTGAATGTCACGAAGTTTCTGATATAATATTGTTCTATAATATGAAAGTTTTATGTTTAGAATTCATGTCTAAGTTTGATTTTATTTTTTTTTGTGGAATAGATGAAATTTTGCTAGATAAAATTTCTGGTAACCAAGAATTAAAAAAAAAAAACGTAATTTTTGTTCATATTACTTGCTAGTTTATCTTTTGATTATTTTTTCTTGTTGCTCTGATACCAATGAAAGATTTAAACCTGCAAAAATTAATAATTTATTAGATAATATTAGAGAGAAAATTAGAGATTAGGGAAGGGGGTTCTGGATGATATCATGAACAAGCAAAAAAAATTTCAGTACTTTTTTCCTTGGCTGACACCACTATATATAGGCGTTCTGATATACCCTTCACCCTTCTTATGTAACTGCCCGTTAATTACACTTCAATATTATTATTTCAAGAATTGTAACTTACAAAAGAATAATCACACAATAAATATATAATTTATATCTATTAAATATATTATCGATGTATGTTGCATCTTGTTCAGAAGAAGTTATTAGCTACATTCAGTCTGCTGCCACATCAGCAACATAGAGTCTGTTAGAAGACATTTGTGCAAATCAGTCGCGCACCAAGATAATGTCCTTTAAAGAGCGAATTATTTTAACAACCAAAGATTCTCGATCCATGGCTGACTACATTAAAATAATGAAATCTTTTTATGATGAACTCATGATGACATTTGACCCGATGAAAGAAGGTGATTTTCTTTTACATCTATTAAATGGTGCAGGAAAGATTATGAAACATTGTTGTTGCTTTTCGGGTTAGAGACAAACCTCTGACTTTTGGAGATGTTCGAGACACTCTTCTAGATCATGAGTTAATTGTTAAGAAAAGGGAGGCACTCAATGAATATTCTGTCATTATTGCTTTTATAAGAAAGCAACCTGGATCATTTTTCAACCGTAAGGCCTTTCCATAAGGTCATTTTTCTTCTCCACTTCCATCCAAGCGTCAGGATTTTAAGCCAAACATGAACTGTGGACATGTGTTTGGTGTCAGTACTGCAATAAACGTGGTCATACAGCTAGGCGTTGCTAGTTTCTTACCAAGGAAGGATCTCCAACTGATTCGCCGTATGCTCATCTAACCACTGTTTATCAAGGTTCTACTCCAAAATGGCTAATGGACTCAACGGCTTCACATCATGTTACCAAGACCTTCAGAATCTCTCTTTATAAAGTAATTATGGCGGTCGTGATAAAGTTTTGGTTGGTAATGGTACAAGTCTCACTATTTTTCATACATGCACAACTAACATTATTTCTAATTCTCGCAATTTTAAGTTAGTTGATATTATTTGTGCAACTGAAATCCATCATAACCTTATATCTTTGTCTAAATTATGTAGAATTAATGATGTGTCTGTTAAATTTTTTTTCTTCTCCACAATAAAGTCTACCTCCAATATTTGGCACAAACGTCTTGGTCGTCCAGACACATTGTAAAGACAGATATGCACTCTCCTCCATCACTACTCTGTACCTCTACAATTTTGGAGTCATGCTTTTCAGATGGCTGTGTACTTGATCAATAGGCTTCCTACTCCTATACTAAGTTACTCTTCACAACTTGAAGCCTTATTGGAAAGTCGTCCTAATTATTTATAACTTGGAGTCTTTGGATGTCAGTGTTATATCTGGTTAAAACCCTATAATAAAAATAAATTTCAAGCTATGTCCAAGCTGTGCATTTTTATGGGGTACTCCACTTCTTAGAGTGCATACTAGTGTTGGGACCAGGAGCATAAAGGTATTTTTGTATCTCGTCATGTCCATTTTAGTGAAACAATTTTTCCTTTCATGAATAAAGATCATGTTACTCCACCTGATGGTAATAAATCTCAGTGGTCTGATTCCACACTTTAACCAGGACTTTCGACCACTTCATGTCAAACTATAGCAACCACCAATATGTTGCCCCCTGTGTCAGTGCGACGTCCCACTAGTTCATCTTCATCTGTTACTCTATCATACTGTACAATATTTGATTCCTTTGCTCATACTTCATCTAAAATCACAAATTCTACACCTACAGATACATCTTCTAGCAGTCATGTTGCATCTCCACCTAGGCGTATGACAACTCGACTTTAAAATAATGTCCCAATCCATCATCCATCTTGATATGATCCTGAAAAATTTGCCCTTGTAGCTTCTAAACGCACACTCCCACAAACTTTTGAACCCACGTGTGCTTCCCAAGCTTACAAAGATCCGAAGTGGCAAGAAGCAATGACGGATGAGTTTAATGCATTAATCAGGAACAATACTTAGGAATTAGTACCACCTTTTCTTGATCAAAATCTAGTAGGTTGTAAATGGGTATTTCGTATAAAAAGGAAACCTGATGGGAGTATTGATCGGTATAAAGCTCAATTAGTTATGAAAGTATTTCATGAACGTCCTGGGATAGACTTTATAGAAACATTAAGTCCACTTGTTAAACCTATTACAATTCATATTGTTTTATGTTTAGCAATTACTAATGATTGGCCTTTGCATCAACTTGATGTTAATAACGCTTTTCTCCAAGGTTCTTTACAGGATGACGTGTACATGGCACAACCCCCTTCGTTTAAAAATGAAGAATTTCCTCACTATGTTTGTAAACTAAAGAAAGCAACTTATGGTTTAAGAAAATCATCTCGATGTTGGAGCAAAGAACTCGGGGGTTTTCTTATTCAGTCTGGGTTCATCAACTCAGATGTTGATCCATTCTTATTTATTTTTCGCCATGGTTCCGTTGTAGCTTACATGTTGGTATATGTGGATGATTTAATTTTTACAGGAAATAATGATGCTTTTTTGACCGCTTTTACCACCAAGTTGGCTACTCGATTCTCTATCAAAGATCTTGGACCACTACATTACTTTCTGGGAGTTGAAGTAATACCCACATCCCATGTCTTGTTTTTCTCTCAGCATAAGTATATTAAAGATCTCCTAGAAAAGTTCAATATGCAATAAGCCAAGGCTGCATCTACACCATTGACATCCTCAGCTTCTCTTGCACTTAAAGATGGGTATGCTTCCGTGGCTCCCACTCCATGTAGGCAACTTACAGGTGCCTTACAATATCTTGCTTTAACTAGTCTTGATATAGCTTACTCTATAAATCAATTATCGCAATTTATGCAATCACCAGTAGCCACTCGTTTGGCTACACTAAATAGGATATTAAGATACTTGAAAGGTACTTTATTCCATGGCTTATTCCTTCACAAGAACTCACTATGCAAAGTAACAGCTCTTAGTCATGTTGACTGGGGAGGTAATTCTGAAAATAGAACATCTACAACAGTTTATGTTGTATATTACGGTCGCAAACAAAAATCAGTTTCACGTTCTTCAACCTAGACAAAGTACCGGGCCATTGCAAACACTACTTGAGAGTTGATATCAATTTTCAACCTTTTATCTGAGTTAGGTTGTTCCGTTCCTCCTCCATTAATTATAAACTGTGATAATCGGTCATCAACTTATATTTGTGCTAATCTGGTTTTTCATATTCTTGAATGAAACACCTCACTTTAGATTATCGTTTGGTTAGAGAACGTGTTCAAGCATGAGATATTCGTGTTTTATATGTTCAATAGTTGCTGATACACTCACAAAGGTCCTTCCACCTTGTGTCACTGACGGCTCCTCCATCTTGCTGAAGAATGTAAAAACTAATTCAGGACTCGCACTAATTCTGATAAATAAGTTTGTATGTTATATTTATCTTGTTTATCATAACAAAAGATCATGAAGAAGGTCACCGGATAATATATATATATATATATATATATATATATATATATATATATAGGGTTTTATGGAGTCCTGTGTTCTATGGAGTCCCTATACATTCTGTCATTAAAATATTGTAAAACGTATCATTTTTCGAATCATATTCTACAAAAATCACTATTTTAGTTAGAATCTTACAAATCTAACAAATTTTACTAAGTAGAACATGTATGTTCTGCAACATGAACATGTATGTTCTGTAAACTAAGCATGTTTTATATAATTATATGTTTTGCAGTGTTCTACTTGTAAAAAGTATGAGACTTGCAAGATTTTAATTAAAATAGTGATTTTAATAGAACATGATTCGAAAAATAATACATTTTGTAATATTTTAAGCAATATTTTAATTGCAGAACGTATAGGAGACTCAGGACTCCAAAAAAACAGGGGACTCCATAGAACTTTACTCTATATATATGTGTGTGTGTGGGTTTGATCAAATACAAACCAATTTTAAAATAAAAACTAGAAACCAATCTAAACCACTCATTCTTTTAACTCTAATTAAATCATAACCACTGGATAATATATATGTATTACGTTTTTATTAATTAATGTTTTTGTCCACTGATCTATTCATCTCTTTTCATCTTTTTCCCATAGCTTTTTCACAGCATCACCACCGATCTACTATCTCTCTCTTACCCACCCATAAACATATACATACGCATCCGTATATACACAGCACCTTACATATATAAACAAATTTGTATGTACACATCACCCTATACATGTAGTATGTACTAAAAATTTAATTACCGATTATCATAAATTCCGGCAACGAGAGCTGGTGGTTGTTGATGTGGTGGAAATGAAAAGAGAGATGAAGATGGATAATACTGAATAATAGATGGTAGATGGTGTTAGATAATTGGATGGTCAGTTTTTATCACTTAGGCAAATCAGAGTTTATCATCAGTGTTTGACAGATTGATATCAGTATTTGATATCAGTGTTTATTATCAGTGTTTACTGTCAGGCTCTGTAGAAGCAGCAAATCAATCAGTGATTGATTTGATTGAAGATCTTGAAGATTGCAAGGATATGTCAGTTTCTCAACGTATGGAAAGGAGCAATCAATCAATAGATATGATTATTGTCTTGTCATACTTATGTAATCATATCAGTAGTAATTGATTGTGTAACTGTGTAGTATATAAACACATATAGGTTTACACTATATGTGTTGTCATCGGTTAAGGTTTAATAATTCTTGTAACCTAGCAGCTCTCAAGC
>PHNY01023870.1:25746-40332 GCA_003724115.2 Anethum foeniculum | reverse complement strand
GGTTCACTTGGCAATAAGTAGTATTTTTGTGATGTTCTTGTCATATAAAACCACTTCTCGTCTATGTGAACCATACAATACATGTCTACGTATGTTGGGTTTGTATGGAGTGTTGAGTTTTAAATATGGTTTAAAACAAACCTCACCCTTGCTTCCATATTTTGAGATGTTAAATAAGGTTTCAAGGCATTTGAATGTGATTTAATTTTTCCCCTCTGAATAAATCTATGGACCGTGGATTTAGGTGCATCTAGTTGGCAATCAAGTGTTCTTATATTGGTTCGTAAGTATAAAAGACTTGAACTTACCTTTTCAAGATCAAAAACTTTACTCTTGTTGCCACCTTTGTATTTTCTTTGCACATCAACATGGTTACCACTTTTGATTGCTTATAGAGTTTCTCTCCATATCTTCGAAATTACCGACCTTGAGACTCTATAATTAGAGGCAATTTTGTTGATCGTTCCGGTCTCAAGCTTTTTATTGTTGTAATTTAAAATTAGAGCACGAATAATATGATCCTTTTCTAAAACCGTCAACCGCTTTCCTTTTGCAGGACCCATAGCTGGAACTTCATTTAAATCTGGAAATGGATCTTCATTCAAATCCGGAAGCAGTGAATCACTTGCCATTGTTGCTGTAATAGGATATAGTTGCTAGTGAGTGTATTTTAAAAGTAGATGCTTGTAAGGTGTTCGTGTGAGTGGTCCATGTAATATCAAAAAGGAGGCAAATAAAGGCAGGCCTTTTTTAATCCCTTTCCCTCCCTCTGTTAAGTAGCTAATTATTCTTGTTTTTATAATATTTATACATGCTCACCTCCACTCACTCATTTTTTTATTGTTGTCTTGACCTTTGTGCCCAGTTGAGATGT
This sequence comes from Anethum foeniculum, assembly GCA_003724115.2. Taxonomy (NCBI): domain Eukaryota; kingdom Viridiplantae; phylum Streptophyta; class Magnoliopsida; order Apiales; family Apiaceae; genus Anethum; species Anethum foeniculum. Next base: position 39,458 of record PHNY01023870.1, on the reverse strand, counting down.
AGAGTTCTCACTGGGACAGATGGAGTAATAGTTTAAGACATGAATAAAGAACCTTGTCTCTAACCATACTTCTTATATTCATTTCTTATTTAATATTTTAATAGTAAAAATATATTTTATTAATTAAAGTAAGAGATAGAATGATGATGTGTCTCATGTTTTATTATAAAATATCAATTAAGGCATCCTTAAAAATAGAACCATGCTACTTAAAAATAAGTAGTGAAGTCATGTTATTAGTGATTTAATGATTTAAGTAGCGATTAAGAAACCGTGGAGACTTGTTTGATCTCATTCCTTAAAATTCAATTTAAGAGCATGGATAGCTAGTCTGTCAATAGTATCTTATCTTAACTTACTCCTTATATATAATATAAAATATTGGCTCATAGTAATTTAAGATATAGATAAGTAACTTCGTCTCCAACAACACTTCTTATATCTACTCCTTATTTAATATTTTATGATAAAAAGTAAATTGTTTCAACTAAAATAGGAGAGAGAAAGATGATGTGCTTCATATTTTATTATAAAAAAAAGTTAAGAGATTCTTAAAAAGATAAAGATGCTACTTACAAATAAGTAGTGTAGTGTAATGTTGCTCTTAGTTTTATAAGGAGCCACTAAGACACTCTTGGAGCAAGTTTTTTCAATCTCACTCCTTAAAATCAACTTAAGAGCAAAGATAGCTAGTCTATTGAACTTGCACTTAGCCCTCAATACATGTTGACTTTGAGATCAAATGAAATTTTTTAATGCTAGTTAGATTTGTAGTTCAATTAATCACCGCATAACAGATTAAATCATTAGAAGATGGTCCGTGGCCTAGACCCGTCTAGCGTTTTTTTAGAACATCGACGAGAACGGATGGTTGATGCATTGAATCTTGTCTGAGAGATGCATGAGGAACGGCAGGAGTGTTAGGAATTGGCATGCAAGCTCAAAATATTAACAAACACGATAAATTTTATATACTCCGATCTCCAGATTAACTTTCTGTCTACTTTCTTATGCATGCATCTGCCTAGTTACAGTCAGCTAATAGTCCCACTAGTAGAAGTTCCGATCGTGGTCCCACAAATACATTCATCTAAATATGTAAATAATTCTAAACTATAGCCAGAATAAGACTGTCATGCCAAATTATTGCTTGCACAAGAACAAGATACAGTTTAAGTTATTCAGAGACTCAAGTAAGACATTGTGGATGATGAGTGATAACTTAAGTGAAACCTTCAAAGGATGGATACTTGAGGCACGGTTAATACACTTGTGGCACCGTTAATACTGTGATTCATGAAACTCGAAGACAAGTCAAGAGTAATATAAAATACAAAGAGGTATTTCGTCAATACAGTACTTCATGAAACTCGAAGACAAGTCATGAGTAAGATAAAATAAAAAGAGTTATTTTATCAATGCCATGCTTTATAAAACTTGAAGACAAGTCATGAGTAAGATAAAATGGTTACAATCACTGTAGCAGAAAAACAACCAGCTGAAATCATTACTGACTCAGAAAATACAATCAAATCAGGGGGGTCATATGGCTCAAGTTATTATTATTGAATCTCTTTTATTAACTTATAGCTTACTGAAAATCTATAATACACCTTCCTCACATAGTACATCCAATTTGCCAAACTGAAAATTCCACGAGAATAACCCTTGTAGGCCACATACTTGTATAGATTCAGAACAAATAAGCTCATTTCCCAAATAACACCACTCGAAAATTAGAATCTCATTTGTGATACAATGAATAGCTTTTGCAGCAACTTGGAACAACTATAAATTAATAAGATTTGTTTTTCTTTTTTTCATTTTCATACACTTTCACTTGTAACTAGCAAATCTAACTAGCGACTCTGCATATTTATGATGACAATACCTAAAATAATCAGTATACTTTAAGTTAGATCATTTGAGCCAAGGTATGAAACCCAAACACCAGAACCTTTACCAGATGAACTGTCAGGACTCCAATAACGAAAATGACTTTAGTTGTCCATTTCTAGTACAGTTAAAAAGAATCTTAACCGGTTCAACATTTTTTAACATAGACAATTAATATTATTTCACATAAAAAGAAAAAGTAATTATCTAAATTAACAAGAGGCCTATAAGTTAAAATTTAAAATAGGTTGCATATTAGATTTTTTTAAAAAGTATGAACGGATAAGTATTTATAACTTAATAAGAAGGTCAGTTTAGTTTTAACGCAAATTAACAAATTAGCTTACAACCAGTGCACGGGCCTTTTTAATATAAATTGTAATTTTTTAGTATTATAACATTTTCATATAATATCTTTCAATAGTAATTTTAATCTATGTTAATTTGTTTTTATAATAAAATTGATATATATATATATAATTTATATGAGTTAACCGTATTTTAAGAGATTATAATCTTAATAATAACAATAAAAATACTTATTTAATTACATGTATTGTTTATAACTAAAAATAAAAATTCTAAATTTTAATATTTAAATTTTGAGAATTCGAAATTTAAATTTTTGGTAAAATAGTCAAAATAAAAAATATTTTTAATATTGTTGTTCACAGAATTCTAACATTGGATTTATTGTTATTCTTTTTTGTGAGAAAATCAAGATCGTAACAAAGTAATTTATTCCACATCATAACTATTACTTATTGATAAGTTGCTTTCTCGATCTACCAGAACTGTTACTTTCTCCGGGGTGCCTACGTCCGGTATTGGGTCCTGCAAAACAATGTCTGACGAGGGTGGTGGCCGTCAAGCACCTCCGGTGTGATAATCAGTATTTGAAGTAGATGATAATACGGTTTAGGGTGGGGAAGTATACTTATTTTTTGTGTGTGTCTTCAGTGATATTTTACCTTGGTATTTATAGGGATTAGGGGTACACCTTATCCTTCGGATGCTTGACGGCTTCCCTTTTGGGATTGGTTTAAGAGGTGTGTTTCCCTATTGTCTGGTTGGTTTGTCACATCCGGCCGTTAGCTAAGGATGTCCTCTTTTTGTCTAAAGGTTGTTGCGAGAATCACTATTGCTCCCAAGGGGTCGAGGGGGTTTTGATTGTTGGATATGACTTCTCCTGATGTTGCCACCCATGGGTTGACAGGAGGCCTTAGTATTTCAATTTCGTAATCATTCCCTTTTTGACTAAGTACCTTTCACTGGGTCTCCGTGCATGCGTTTATTGGGATGTGCAGTATGCGTGTGTCCTTGCTAGGCTGATCGTAGCGTCGCTTGCATGTGTCAGTCGCTTGAGCCGATCTCGTAGCTGTGTGGTCTCGGCGACGCCGTGACAGGTTCATGCGACGTTGTTGGTCCATGGCGGATTAGCGACCCTCAAGGGAGGGGTACTTATCATTGCACCCACTCTCTCTGGCCGCTTTAGCGGTAAGGGGGAGGAAAACTTTGTTCTATATTCTTTCTTTTTGGTGCGTCGCTGCCCAGTATGAGGAAAATTCTTCTTTTGAATTAGTCAAGCGTCGTCGCCTCGTGAATGACCGCATTAAATGCTCCTGGGGAATATGTGTTGATTTGAATTTGTAGTGGTTTTCCGATGACAACTTTGACCACCCTTTCATTTTCTGGGCACCCGTCTATATAAAGGACGCATATGTTGAACATTTTCTTCATACATTCCCACCGTTCTTCTTCTTTCTTCGGGATTCGCTATAGAGGTATATCAGTCTCTTCACGGTCTTGATATCTTCATCTCCTTTCATGTCGATCTTACAGTGTTCTATGTTTTTCCTTTTGCAGGCCATGTCTTCGCATGGGAGTTCAAACGCCTGTCAGGTCAGAGAGATTTTAGAGTTGAGGCGGAGAGAAGAATCCCTTTCGGCAATGGGTCAGGAAGGCAGATGAGTTGGAAGTGCGGATAGAGGAGCTTCAAGAAGCGCTGCAGGATGCCAGGGAGAGGGAGATTGAGCCGAGGTTGATCGGGAATATAGGGCCGGAATTCCCATGAGGGTTGGCCGAAAAACTTAAGGATTTTATTTGATGTTTTTGATATTTGTAATGAACTAATTGCGAACTTATTTCGCGGACAACTTATGTATTTTTAATGTGTGTACGGACTTTCTTTCTATCTGCTAAGGGCTTGCTATGTTTATTTTGCTTTGTTTTTGGGTATACGCATTATGTGTATGTATATATTTGTATGTATATCGTGAGCTTGTTGCAGGTGTGTTCGTGAGTCATTGTTCGCACGTGTCTTGGGGCGTGTTCGGCACGTGTCTTACGTTTGTCCAATCTTGGAGACGCGTCTTTTCGACGCTCCTTTAGTGCTTTCTTGGGGGTTTTGTCTTGACCTTTCTTTTTCTCTTTCTTTGGCTATAAAAGGTAACTTGTCTTTCATATTTTTATCATCCTTTTTCTTCGCTTGCATATCTCACTTTCAGTTGTTGTTGGTAAGTTAATGGCCTAGTGCTTCTCTTTGCGCTCATTCTTTTTCCTTTTTTTTTAATATTTTGCTGACAGTCTCTTATATCTTACTTGCAGGTATGGCATCAGAGCAAGGTTTGGGACAGGCTGAGGAGGTTCGTGATGTCGCTGTCCAAGAAGAACCGCCACACGAAAACGCTAGTGAGGAGAATTTGATTGGCGATGATGTTGATTGAGAGAGGGTGGTTCGCGACCCTGTAGAGGAAGCGTTTGAAAATAATTTGTGGGCGTTGGAGGAGCTGGAGGAGAGGATGCAGGAAGGCTTGAGGAATGTTTCGGAGGGAAATCGGAGGCTGGGCGACCTTGTTGACGGGATGGGGCGGTCGATGGACGAGCTTGAGAGATTGGCCCAAGAGCTTGAAAGGATTTCTATGCAAGAGGTTTATGACGCGGTTGAGGAGGCGCCTGGACCTGAGTCCGATTCTGAGTGATGATTGTGTATCTAGTGGAATATTCTGTAAAAAGTTCAAGACAAGTTTTATGAATACAATAAATAGTCTCATTTCATTTGTTTAATTGTTTATCTTTTGCAAGTTATTTTATTTTCCTCATCAAAAGTACGAACCCAGGTGCCCCCTAATGTCGCGAGCGATAACGCTTTTAAAGTTTAGCGGTCGCGACATTAAGAAGGGGTTCGTGCTCTTTTAGTGTTTGATGGATAAGTGAAAATGTAGTTTTTATTTGGTTTTTCCAAGTGTTGCTGGCGGCGACACTTAGAAGGATTTAGAAAAATTTTGGGTGCCTTGTAAGTGTTGCTGGCGACAACAATCACGGGGACTTAGAAAAATTTGGGTGCCCCCCAAGTGTTGTTGGCAGCAACACTAAGAGGGACTTAGAAAAATTTGGGTGCCCCCTAAGTGTTGCTGGCGACAACAATCGGGGGACTTAAAAAAATTTGGGTGCCCCCCAAGTGTTGCTGGCGACAACACTCAAGGGGACTTAGAAAAATTTGGGTGCCCCCAAGTGTTGTTGGCGGCAACACTCAGAGGGACTTAGAAAATATTGGGTGCCCCCCAAGTGTTGCTGGCGACAACACACAAGGGGACTTAGAAAAATTTGGGTGCCCCCCAAGTGTTGTTGGCAGCAACACTCAGAGGGACTTAGAAAAATTTGGGTGCCCCCAAGTGTTGCTGGCGACAACACTCAAGGGGACTTAGAAAAATTTGGGTATCCCCCAAGTGTTGTTGGCAGCAATACTCAGAGGGACTTAGAAAAATTTGGGTGCCCTCCAAGTGTTGCTGGCGAAAACACTGAAGGGGACTTAGAAAAATTTGGGTGCCCCCAAGTGTTGTTGGTAGCAATACTCAGAGGGACTTAGAAAAATTTGGGTGCCCCAAGTGTTGCTGGCGACAACACTCAAGGGGACTTAGAAAAATTTGGGTGCCCCCCAAGTGTTGTTGGCAGCAACACTCAGAGGGGCTTAGAAAAATTTGGGTGCCCCCCAAGTGTTGTTGGCAGCAACACTCAAATGGACAGAAAAATTTGGTGTGGGTATTCTGCAACTTGGCAATAAAAAAGGTGTCATTTGTCTTTGTTGATATGAATGTGGTGTTTTGATGGTGATAAATGTAAATGATAAGTTATAAATGGTTGTGGGGAATGTAAAAAGGTGTAGTACTTTGTAGAATATTTAAATTACTATAGGTATAGGCTTTGGTTATCGTCTTTATCGGGAAGTGATATATTTGGCTATTTTAGTGGTTAAATAATATGGAAAACGGCTGGGTTTGTCCTTTGGACAGTGTAAATGTTGAGAGTTGAACAGATCGTGGGGTGTGTGGTGTGGGGCGTGTACGCACGTGCGAATAAGGGGACGCCAAGTGGCCCAGCAGTTATTAGGGTGGAGTGTCAAAATAGTTGTATAAAATGAGTGGTTTGTGTCTCCTTCATGTACACATGCAAAAAAACATCCATTTCCTCTTCTTGAACATTTTTCTTCTTCTCGTTTTTTATAGTAGTACCGTGCCGGTGATCTTCTGTCTTTGTGTATCCTTTGTAAGGTTCTTTTTTCCTACTTTTGTATTCCCGCCAATGATCGGTTGGTCGTAATTTTCAGCGTCTGTGTGTGTCTTTGTATGTGTTTGTGTGTTTTTAGTGTTCTTGGTTCTCTCGATGTTCTTAGTCCCCGTGTTTTCTTACTGGTTAATGCTCCCGAAAATTATGTGCGATTGTCACTTGTTACTCTGTGTTTTTTGATTCAACGTATGTGTTTGTTTGTTTTTTTGTGTGATTTTTCTTTTATTGCGGGTATGATATCTGGGTTTAAAGTAGTCTTGGTAAGTATGCGCTGTGTGTGTTTTGGATCGAGTGTTCTTTGTCATATGTGTATCCGTATGAAAAAGCGTCATGGTTTGGGTTTTGATTCTACGGTGTTTGTGTTTCTAGGGTTTCTATGATAAGGCTTTGTTTGGGTGTGTTTACTCACTTTTTTGCACCGTTTGATATGCCGGAATATGCGACGGCGTTATCTGTAGGTGTCATACTGATCATGTGTCTATTGCAGTCGCTTCCTTAGTCGATGGCGGAAGGTATCCCAGCGCAAACGAGGCATGTTCTCATAGATGATAAGGGGCGGTGGAATGATGTTCTGGTGTGCTCGTACTCGGGTGTGGAGAATAGCGACAGGTATAAATTTTTTCAGACCACGGATGGGTTGATGCGTGAGATGGACGTGCAGCCACCACCGTATGATGTTGAAAAAATGGACAGGGAGTTCGGAGTCTACAAGCATCTTGATAGGGGAAGTTCTTTTGAAAATGAGAAATATGGTAGTTTGGTTACTCGATTGTTCCGGATTGACGACGGTTATGAATGGAGGCCTGCTCATGACGAAGAGCGATTATATTCTAGGGATGCTGAGGGGTATGTGGCCGTCCCTATTGCCCACCTGAAGGCTGGGCTTAGGTTTCCACTACACAAATTTTTGTCTGACCTTTTTAGGTATTATTTTCGTTGCCCGCTTGCCCAGATGTCGCCGAATATCATACAGACGATATTGTGGTACATTGCGGCTTGTACTAAAGATGGGAGATAGCCGACCTTTAGAGCCTTCTTCTCTATGTTTTATGTGAAGATGTCAGGTGCGAAGCCATTTTATGATGTGAATTTTAACTATGCAAATGCGATTGGCAAGCGGTTAGGGAGTTTTAAGCTTTTTCAATTTCCGAAGGGGATGGCCGACTGGCAGGAGGAGTTTATTATGATTCGCGGTGGCGACTTGGCATATTTTCTCAATTTTTCCGAGGAGGTAAAACCGGAGTATCCGCTTAGTCGAAAAGCGTTGAGTGAGTCTGTTATTGATTTGCTTATGAAAACCTTAAGGTCGCCTGGTAAGACTTGGACTGAGAATGACTTTCATGAGAACGCCCTCCTGATGGAACATAATTGTAAGTTGTTTTGGCTCATTTTTTCGTCTCTTGTGATATCGGTATTAAGACTAACTTTTTCTCTTTGCTTTTGTTTTTGATTGCAGTGCTCGATCCAACGAAACCTGAGTTACCTATGTTGGAGGGCGTTAATTACAATGAAGTTGCGGCACAGCTGTACATTCTAGGTCAGATGCCACGCGCGGTGGTAGGCGTAAGAAGGCCGCTGTAAGGGATGTGGCTGGTTCATCACGTGGTCGGCGGTCTCGGTCGACCAGGAGGAGTGATACGCAGTTGCAGTTGGTTGATGAGGAGGACATGGGTGTTGGTGGTGTGAATGAAGAGGGGGTATATCAGGTGCTGGGACTAGTTCTGGGATGGTGGAGATGCAGTTATCATCATCAGCGGAGGAGGATCAGGCTGAAGCTGCTAGTGATAGCGAGGAGATTGTTGATGTTGTGGAAGATGATCCGGATGTGGAGTCATTAGAGGAGCGTGTGGTTGGGGATATTTAAGGCTAGGGTGTCGAGGGTAGCGAGGGTGTTACCGAGGGTGGTGACGTTGGGAGTGCTGAGGAGATGGCTAAAGATCCTTTAGAGGGGGGGGACTGTACAGGGAGATACTCGGGTGGATGTGCTTATCAGGGGTTAACTTGACTCAATCCCTGAGGGCGTGGAGGTGAATAGCCCTAGCAAGACACACAGTTTTGAGGGGGAGGAGCCGTCGCCTGCCCCTCAGTTAAAAAAGAGAAAGAGGAGTTCGAGTGACAGTAGGGAGGTTGGGAAGCGACGGTGCTCGACTTATGAAGTTGGTAAGTTTAGCAGGATGGGACGTTTGGCCAGTCATCCGCCTGCCTGGCAATGTTGTGGTCAATAGGCTTGCTCGGGAGGAGAATGTTTCCTACAGTAGTAGTGAAGATGAGGTGCTAATGGTCGAAGAGACGGGTCAGCGCAGGGCTGGGTATGGTTTTTTGTTCAAAAAAGGGCCTGGGTCTTTCACCATTGATTCGATGACTCATGATGATTTCAGGAAGCTGAACAAGCATAGTTGGTCAAAGATGGCACGTCGCGCACAAAAATATCATGCTAAGGTACTTTGCTATTTTGGTATCCTCTTCGAGTATTCGCTGTTTTGATATCATGTTGACCATGCACTTTTTCTTTCTCTTGGCGCAAGCTGCGTGTTATCATGCTGGTGTATGGGCCATGGGTGAGACCTCTCGACTCGAAAACAAATCATTGAGGGCTGAGGTTGCACACCAAGAAGAGTATAAGAAGAACATTGTTACTTCTTTAAGAGTTGTGGAGGATGACAAGAAGAAGTATTTTGTGGAGAATGCCCGCCTGAGGCGTAAGATCATGAAACTGAAACAAAAATGGGACTATTTGGCGAAAGGGGTTGAGGATGCGGCAGTAGAATCAGGAGGGTTGAAGAAAGCCCGTGATGATGCTCTTGCGAGAGCTCTAGAGGCAGAGCGGCATTGGATAGTAGGCCAACAGAGGTGAATGCTATTCGTAAGTACAAGGGCAGTGCCGAGTATAAACTTGCCTTGACTAGAGAAGCTCGTCAGATGGCTGATAATGACTTGGTTGGCATGGTGACGGATGCTGTCGCAATGTGGGAATCAAGCGATGAATATAAACATGTGTTGGAAGAGGAAGTTAGGAGGTGTGTTAATGCTGAGGTTTTGTTGAGGTTGGCGACCGTTGAAACTGCTCATAAGGCTCTTGAGGAGCGGGAGACTAAGAAGATGGAGAAGGAAAAAAGGCTGAGGAGGGAGGCCAAAGCGAGGAAGAAGAAATATTTCCAGTTGAAGAAGAAACTTCCAGCTCCGTCGCAAGGGCCTAGTCTTGTTGCTTATAGTGACAGCGAAGAAGGTGATGTTGCAGATGGTGGGGCTTCCAGTGCGAGTGGTGCTGCTCCTGTGGTAGGTCAAGTGGAAATGTCGACTCATGCTGCTTTGGGGAATATTGAGGGTGTGGTTTGGCAAGATACTGCGGATGAGGATGTCGCTGGGAATTCTGAGGGGATTGCGGAAGGGGATTCTCCCTTTCCCTAAGATGGTTGCATCATTTACTTTCATTTTATGTTTGTAGGTGACCAGACATCATTCTTGTGTCTTGGGGATCTGCAAACAAAGTAGAAAATGAAACTCATTGTACTTTGTTGATTTTCTTATCAGTCAGTAAAGCTTTTGTACTCGTGGTACTTTTGTCCATTTAATCAAATCGGACTTTATTTTGACGTGGTTAGATATTTTATTCTTGTTGTTATCCCTTTTGCGGGGCAAGCGTCATTTTCGAGTTTTGTGCTTATGCATGTTTGTTTCATTTTGCGTTATTCTGCTTGTGGGGTGAGCGTAGCCCCTGTACTTTGCGAATTTGCTTTTATTTTGCTTGGGGTGAGCTGAGCCCCTGTGCTTTGTGATTTTACTTTTATTTTGCTTGGGGTGAGTTGAGCCCCTGTGTTTCGTGATTTTGCTTTTATTTTGCTTGGGGTGAGCTAAGCCCCTGTGCTTTATGATTTTTCTTTTATTTTGCTTGGGGTGAGCTGAGCCCCTGTGCTTTGTGATTTTGCTTTTATTTTGCTTGGGGTGAGCTGAGCCCCTGTGCTTTGTGATTTTGCTTTTATTTTGCTTGGGGTGAGCTGAGTCCCTCTGCTTTGTGATTTTGCTTTTATTTTGCTTGGGGTGAGCTGAGCTCCTGGGCTTTGTATCTGTGAAATTTGGAAAATTTGGCTGTGATTTCATTGATAACTTTGCCGTAAAACCGAAACATGGGCGGCCACTCTCTTTACTGATTAGAGTCAGCGCCTTTAGGTATACACTGCACTAGCGACTACTGGTAGTATTTTCTTAACTTTTCTCCGTGCCAAGTGTTGCTGATAGTTGTTACATCTATATTTGCCAAGCGGTATGAACCAGGCCTTAGTACTTCAACTACTTTGTAGGGTCCTTCCCATTTCGGCATAAGCTTGCCCGTGTGGCATGGGTCTGAGGATTCCGTTGCTCTATTGACCAGGTCGCCCACGACAAATGTTCTGATTCTTGCCCTTTTGCAAAAGTATTCTCTTGTTTTCGCCTTGTATTTGTCCATCTTTTCTACTGCCTCATTTCTCACTTCGTCGAGTAGGTCCAGATTTGTTCTGATGCCTTGCTTATTGTCCTCTTCGTTGAAGGAGATTGCTCGGTACGAGGGGGACCCTATTTCCACCGGTGCTAGGGCCTCTGTGCCAAATGCCAGTTTGAATGTGTGCTTGTCCTTGCCGTGGTGCGGTATGACCAAAGTACATTGGATAGATCTTCGGACCACTTTCGTTTTGAAGTGCCAAGGCGCTTTTCAATCCCCCGAACAATGATTCGGTTTTTGACTTCGACCTGACCATTTGTTTGCGGGTGGCAGACAGATGCCTTTTTGTGTTTTACTCCATGGTTAGACAAAAACTTGGTGAATTTGGCGCCCACGAACTGTGTACCATTATCTAATATGAGGACTCTGGGAATGCCGAATCTGGTGATGATATGATTTCGTACAAATTTGATTGCATCTTCCTGCGTTATGTTTTTCAAGGCTTTGGCCTCCACCCATTTGGTCATGTAGTCGATGGCGACCATGACGTATTGGAGATCTCCTTTTGCTTTAGGAAAAGGACCCATGATGCTGCTCCCCCAGACAGCGAATGGGATTGGTGACAATATGGAGGATGGTAAGGCAGGCGTCTTTCTAGAGGCGTTGGCGAACAGTTGGCATTGGTGACATTTTTTTACGAAGGCTTTACAATCTTTTCCCATTTTGGGCCAGAAGTATCCTTGTCTTAGGATCTTGTGTGCTAGGGCCTTTGCTCCCATATGATCTCCACATATTCCCTCGTGCACTTCCCTCATGCAGTAGTCGGCCTCGTCCTCGTCTACGCATTTTAACATGAGAGTGGTGGGTCCTTCCTTGTAGAGCGTGTCATCTTGGAGGATTTACTTCGCCGTGTTGAACTTTATTTGCTTAGCTCTGAGTGGGTCTTCTGGAAGTTTGTCCTCTTTGAGATATGTAATGTAAGGAGCCGTCCATCTATACGACTCATTACCTATTTCCATCACTTCCATACGCTCGATGGCTGGGGACGCAATCTTTTCAAAATAAATTGTGTCGCCAATTTCCGCTTCATCGCTTTGAACTAGCTTAGAGAGCACGTCAGCTGTTGCATTATCACTCCTGTCTATCTGCATTAGCTCGTGAGTAGTGAACGAAGCCAAGAGCGATTTACTAGATTCTGGTACTTGCTCAACACCGTATCTTTGGTCGCGTAGTCCCTGGTTGTTTGTCGTATGACTAGTTGTGAATCGCTGAAAATTGAGACATGCCTGACTCCAAGGGCTTCAGCCAGGTTGAGCCCTGCTATAAGAGCTTCATATTCCGCCTTATTGTTGGTTGCTTTGAAGTCTAGCTTGATGGCCTGCTTTACCTGGAAGTTTTCAGGGCAATAAGGATGAGTCCTGCCCCGCTCTTGGTGGAAGTTGATGATTCGTCCACATATAACCTCCACTTCGAGGCACTTGGAGCCTGTGAAGGGGTGTCCCCTTCAGTTGCCTGTGTTTCATTGAGGTCTTTTTTTCCATTAAACAAGCATTCGGTCACGAAATCAGCTAGGGCTTGAGCCTTGATCGCTGTTCTAGGGAGGAAAACCAAGTTGAATTGGCTGAGTTCCATAGTCCAGTTGAACATTCTTCCGGAGAGGTCTGGCCTGTGCAGCATTTTCTTCAGCGGTTGGTTGGTTGGTTAAACCCTGAAAATAGTGACGGAGCTTTCTGCTAGCGACTACCAGTGCCAGTGCAAATTTTTTTACGTTAGGATATCTTGTCTCCGCGTCTTTCAGCACGTGGCTGACATAGTAGACCGGCCTTTGTGTGCCTTCCATCTCTCTAACGAGCACTGCGCCTACAGCCCTGTCTGAAGCTGACAGGTAAAGGGACAGTGGTTCCATGGGCGGAGCGATCGCTAGGAGAGGAGGAGAGGATGGATAGTGTTTGAGTTCTTCGAAAGCCTTCTGACATTCTGCGGTCCAAGTGATGGCACTTGACTTAGCGGCCCCTTTGAGAGTGTCGAAGAATGGTAGGCATCTTTCTGCGAGTTTTGATATGAACCTTCGCAGCGCCGCAAGTCTTCCGGTTAACCTTTGTATGTCCCTTATAGTTTCAGGGGCCTGCATGTCAACGATTGCCTTGATTTTTTCGGGGTTTGCCTCTATTCCCCTTTGGCTGACAATGAATTCGAGGAATTTCCCGGCGTCGAGAGTGAATGTACATTTGTCGGGGTTTAACTTCATGTTGTGTTTCCTGATGGTGGCGAAGCACTCTTTCAGGTCTTCGAAGTGAGATTCTTGCAGAAGTGATTTTACAATGAGATCATCTACATATGCTTCCATGTTCCATCCTAGTTGGCTGGCAAAAACTTTGTTGATCATTCTTTGAAACGTTGCACTGGCATTGATGAGGTCGAAAGGCATGACTTTGTAGCAATATACCCCTCTATGCGTGATAAAGGATATCTTTTCCCTATCTTCAGGGGCCATCTTGATCTGGTTGCAACCTGAGAAGGCGTCCATGAAGCTGAGCATGGTATGTTCTGCGGTGGCGTCGATGAGCTGATCTATGCTGGGTAAAGGGTAAGGATCTTTCGGACATGCGTCGTTAAGATTGGTGTAGTCGACACAGACTCTCCATTTTCCGTTTGCCTTCTTGACAAGGACCACGTTCGCCACCCATTTGGGGTAGGTGACTTCACATATCTGGTCTGCTACTAACAATTTGTCTATTTCAACATCTATTGCTTTCTGTCTCTCAGGAGTGAATGTCCTTCGCTTTTGGATTTTCGGTGTCCTATTGGGATCGACATTTAGGCGGTGCACCGC
>PHNY01023870.1:5385-16443 GCA_003724115.2 Anethum foeniculum | reverse complement strand
TCTTCGTTAAGTTCAAGTAATCGAAACAAACACAAACAAGTCGAGGAATATATCATTTGATTAATATAAACCTTGAGGTTGCTACACTCTAATCAGTAATGATTAGCTACAATAAATTCGATAGCATAACGTTACAAATACAAGCTTTAAATAAAATGATACAGCCTTCAATGGAACTCTCGTATTTGCAGTGAGATTGCTGAGGAAGATAACCAAATGAAATGAATTTCATCTGCTGCTTTTAAGTGTAGACTTTTCACTAACCAATCACGTGGCATAAGTATGTCCATGTAATTAATTTGTGCTTCTTTACTTTTAATAAGTTAGGTCTAACTGTCGACCAAATCTTCCTTCTATTGCTTTGAACTTGAAAATCTTCTAACACTCTAACTGTCGACAACTTTGCCTCTTGTGTTCCAACTGTCGACCAGATAACTCCTTGTATGGCCCATGACTTGGTTTTTTAAAGACTAACCTTGCAACTGTCGACAACTTTTACTAGTAGAACCTAAGTGTCGACAGTTTCATCCCTTGTAGACATCTTTACTTAGTTTCTTGAGAGATGAACACTAACTGTCGACAACCAGTGCTAGTGCAACCTAACTGTCGACAACTTTGTCCTTGTATAGCACAACTGTCGACAAGATTGCCTAGTATGGGTACTTAGAATAATTTTCAAGTCCTTTGTTGTATTTCCTGAGCTGTATTCAGTCTGACCTCTAATCTTCAGAATTTCGTATTTGAACTTTGAACATTCTTTACGAATACGAATTCCACTCAACAATTCTTCAAAAGATAAGACTTGGATTTCCCTTCACAGATCACTGACGCCTAGTGCAATTGGTCTGGTTCATAGATGACTAGTTCTGCTCTCAGGTCTTCGTATTATGAACTTTCCATACCATTGTTGAGTTGTTAAGACTTCTGTAACTTTATTGATTCATCCACTGAAATCCTGATCTGTAGTACATTGAACCAATGCATGTCCTTGAAACTTTTAGTCTTCTGAGTTGTTGTTCTTCACAGAGGCTTGAACATATTAATGAACTTCTTTCCGTGATCCTGTAACAGACTTCAAGCTTTCCTGGCATATTTTGATTCTTTGTGTTTGACCTGTAATTGATCTTCTGGATTCCAATGCTTCATTGGTTTTAATATTATTTGCCTATTTTCTATCCTAGTTGAGTTATATTACCTCTGTTACATATTACGTTACATTATGCTTTACACGCTGGAAAAGAAGAAGTCAGCTTCAATAAAGGAGGAAGAATGAAAGCTATTGGGCAGGCAGGCTCTGGGGGTTGGCAGATTAACTTTGGTGAAGAACGTTGCTTACAATATTGTCAAGAAAACGACAAATCTTGGATTGATCAAGGCTTTATCAAATATGTATGAGAAGCCGTCTGCTTCGAATAAGGTTATTTGCCACGAGATTGAATGAAGGTGATTGTGTTGCTGATCATGTGATAGAATTTAATTCAGTCCTATCAAGATTGATGTCAGTGGACATTTAATTCGATGATGAAGTACAAGCCATGTCGTTGGTATCCTCGTTACCTGATAGTTGGTCAGGATTTGTCACTGCTATATGTAATTCATCTGGGAGCGATAAGATGACTTTTGATGGAGTTCGAGATTTGATTCTTGGAGAAGATATTCGTAGGAGGAACTCAGGAGAGTCATCGTGTTCCCTGTTAAATATTGAAAGTAGATGCAGAAAGTTTGAAATGGGGCAGAATAAGGGGCGTAGTAGATAGAAGTCACAGAAGAGAGGACAATCCAAAGATTGCAAGGATATTGTCTATTAGAATTGTCAGAAGAAGGGTCACTTCAGGAATCAGTGTACGGCTCCCGCAGCTCCTAAAGGAAAGAAGAAAGAGGGTAACTCGGCTAATGTAGTTGAAGAAGTGGTGGATGACGATGCTTTGATTTGTTGTGTTGAATCTTCGATTGAATCATGGGTTATGGACTCTGGTGTATCATCCCATGCTACCCCTTGCAAGGATTCAATGTTAAATTTCAGAATTGGAAATTTTGGTAAAGTCCGTCTTGCTGATTATGAGACTTTGGATATTGTGGGCATGGGAGATATTAATTTCAGAACTTCTTTGTAAGGTACATTCCTGGACTTAAAAAGATGTTGCTATCTGTGGGTTAGTTGGATAAGTAAGGGTATCGAGTTACTTTCGGAGACAGACAAGGGAATGTTATAAAGGGGAATCTAGTTATTGCTCGTGGAGAGAAAAATGGGACTTTGTACAATGTTGAGCAATCTAGCTATGAAGCAAATATAGTTATTGATGAGATTGAGTCTTCAACTTTGTGACACCAAAAGGGGAAGATTCCAAAGTTGAAGAATGTGAAAGTTGCGTTCTTTGAACCATGTGTTCTTGGAAAGCATAAATGAGTTGCTTTTGCAAAATTCGGGAGGACCCCCAAAGCTGAGAAGTTAGAGCTACTTCATGCAGATGTATATAGTCCAACAATAGTTGTGTCGTTGGGAGGATCTCGCTACTTTCAAAAAGTGGAAGACTGAAGTTGAAAATCAGACCGTTTTGAAGGTGAAGAGTTTGATGCCAGATAATGGTGGTGAATACATTAGTGATGAGTTTAAAAGCTATTGCGCGGAATATGGGATTAGAATGATTAAAACTATTCCAGAGACATCACAACAAAATGGTGTTACAGAGCGCATGAATAGAACCTTGAACGAGAGGGCCAAGAGTATAAGATTACATGCAGGGTTGCCAAAGATTTTTTGGGCAGATGCAGATAGCACAACAGCGTACTCATAAATAGAGGACCTTCAAGTCCTTTGGGGTTCAAGATTCCTGAAGAAGAGTGGCAGGGAAAGGAGGTAAACCTTTCACACTCGCGAGTTTTTGGTTGTGTTTCTTATGTGTGTGTTAAAGATTCTGACAAGACAAGCTTGATCCAAAAGCAAAGAAGCCTATATTCATTGGGTATGGCTCAGATAATATGGGTTACCGTTTCTGGGATGAACCGACGAAGAAGGTCGTTAGAAGTAGAGATATTACTTTTAAAGAGAATGTAGTGTATAAGGATAAGCTTGTAGTCGATTCTAAGTTTACAAAGGAACAACCTGAGAAAGAGAAAGTAGTGCTTGAAGATATAACAGAAAAAGATCTTGTAGAATTGTGAGGCCACCACAAAGATTTTCTCCTTCAGCATATTATATATTATTGACCGAAGACGGAGAGCCTCAGTTTTATTCAGAGGCAGTACATATGGATGATTCAGTTCAGTTAAAATCAGCCATGGAAGAGGAGATGAGTTCTCTTGAGAAGAATGAAACTTGGTCTTTAACAGAGTTACCAGCAGGAAAGAAGGCTTTACAGAATAAGTGGGTGTTTCGGATCAAAGAAGAACATGATGACGGTAAGAGATATAAGGCGAGGTTAGTAGTCAAGGGTTATCAACATAAAAAGGGTATTGACTATACTGATATATTTTCTCCCGTTATAAAGATGACTATAATTAGAATTGTCCTAAGTATTGTGGCTGCAGAGAAATTACATCTAGAGCAACTAGATGTTAAGATCGCGTTTTTACATGGTGATCTTGAGGAAGACATCTACATTGTTTAGCAAGAGGGATTTTAGGTAGCTGGGAAAGAAAACCTTGTTTGTAAGCTTATAACAAGCTTGTATGGTTTGAAGCAAGCACCAAGACAATGGTACTTGAAGTTTGACAGCTTTATGATGAAGAATGGGTACATGAGAAGTGCCATGGATCATTGTTGTTACTTTAAACAGTTTGATTCATCTTATATCATATAGTTGTCATATGTTGATGACATGTTGATAGCAGGATCAAACATGAGGGAAATCAACAATTTAAAAAGACAAATGTCTGAGGAGTTTGAGATGAAGGATATGGGTGCAGCAAAACAGATACTTGGTATGAGCATCATAAGGGATAGATCAGAAGGTACTTTGAAATTATCTTAAGAGAAGTATATTGAGAAATTATTGTAAAAATTCAGTGTTCAGGATGCGAAGACCAGAAGTACACTGTTGGCGACTGACTTTAATTTCACGAAGAAGCAGTCACCTAAAACGGATGAGGGCAAGAACGATATGGCTAAAGTTCCTTATGTGACGCCCCCAAATCTCGGGGTCAGAGGATTTGGTCATCACTGAAACCTCAACATTATGAAACATGTTTAATCCAAAAATAATCGCAAAATACTGTCCAACACTTGAAATATAATATATGACCCCAACTATACCAAGATCTTTTAGGTTACAGTTCTAGAAACAAGAATCCAAAATCCACAAATCCATAACTAAAAATTTTCCTTTATCTTTCATTTTTCAACAATTTGCAAACTCAAAACTTAACCCGCTAGTATAAATTCGAAAGGAAGTATACTAGGCCCAACTAAATGATAATATAAATAATATAAATACAACAACTTTATGCAATAACACTTACACTATTCCCGCATTCCCTGAATCAAACACCTCCACAATAGCATCCTTCTCGTCTTGATCAGAACTACGCAGTTAAACTCAGCCAGTCTAACTCTCACTGGAAGGTTAATTTAATACAGGCAAGTATGAGCGAAAGAAATTCTCAGCAAGATTATTAAAACATAATTTGACAGTTTCAAAACATTTATAGATTTTCAAATAAAACCGATATCTGAACATTTAAAACCATAAGTTTCTGAACCCCAAATTTGATATTGTATTACTTCAACAATATCGAAACTACTTTGATAATTTACAAAACTTTTCATTAGAACCTTTAATTATTGAGCAACAGGGCTTTAGTAACAATTTAAATGAACAGGAATACTGAGATCATTTATAGTAAAACCAAGAACTGGACCAACATATTCTAGCATGCTTTCTGAAAACAACCATAACGTATAAATTTGAGTAGCAAAAGTAAATTATTCGCATGCTAATTTCATCCGTAAACCACCTGTTTCTTACAGGGACCCAAAACCATTAATCAGATACATTAGAAGTTCACAGGTGAAAATAGCTTATCAGTCTATCAACACCGGACAGCTCTAAGAGGCCATCCAAAATAGGTGTTCCGGAACTTAAAGACTAGCTAGGTCTTTATCATGCTGGACTAAGTGGTTAAAACAATGTGCACACCAACTTAGCCTCTTACGCTACCTCCGCTGGGCCGTTACCGAATAACGGGACTCTTACATAACTCCAATACTGTATCTGACTCATTTTAGCCAGTTCTGAAAATTCATTTATATCTATCCCTTTTCAAAACGGTTCAAGTCATTCATGAACAAAACTCATTTTGGTAAAAATGTTATCACAAATTTAGTAACGATAGATTACTAAATATTTTTCAACAACTACAACCTAGGGATAGATAGTTCCACAAGTTACTTTTCCCCTCAACCAATAATTCAAAACAAAACAAATATTTGTAGTCACAGGGGATATGTAATTTAAAATAATTTATTTCAGTATACATTTAAAATCAGCAATTTATTCATATTAAACACTGAACCATAGAAGATATGGTCAGGGGTACTTGCCTTTGGTCCTTAGGAATTATGCCCACCCAACTAAACCAATATCTCATTCTATCGACTCGGGACATCACCAACTTTATTACACTAACTCTTTGTTTTGCCGTTCCTGCTGTCGCCAACAGCATGACATGCAATCTCAATCTATTTTTCTTTATCCAATCTGTCTGGTTCTGAAATCTCGAATGACCCGCATCTAAAATCAAAAGATACCCTTTAATCGTCTAAACAATAACCACTCGACAGACTGATCGCTTGCAACTCTATCACCTAACCATACGATAAACCCCAAATACGGAGTAATAACAGGCATCAATATCACATGACTCTTAACTAGTTAAGCACATAAACATATAATGCACGTACGCACGTAATTCATATATCACGTAAACACATAAGCCATGCAACAGGTAACTCAGTTCGTCAAAAGATTTTGGTTCAATATTTTTAAAACTGAAATCAGGTCAAAACATGATTTTTCGGTAAATTCCTAACTCAGAAATGATTGTAAAAGACTCGACCTTTTGATAGAAAAGGAATTGGGTCTGGAAAGTATTTTTAATGGAAGCAGAATATTTTTCTGAGTCTGTAGGCTTTCGTCTGAAAAACGGACAAATGGTCTATTTATTATCAATAAAATAAGAATAAATTAGTTAATAATAATATTAATTGATCATTCAATATTTTAGAAACTTTTAAAGGCTGAAAATAATTTTAAAATAATTATTTAATTTAATTATAAATAAATATATTTTCTTTAACTAGTTATAAATAAAATTAATTGATTAAATGAATGAATTAATTAATTAATTAATTAATTAATCAAAATAATTTAGAAATAATTAAATCAAATATTGAAAATAATTCCTGAATCAATCCTAAAAATCTAAAACAATTTATTTATGTATAATATCTTAATTAATTAAACTAATTAGTCATTAATTAACTAATTAATCTAATTAATTCAAATTAGTAATAAAAAATAGGAATTTAGAATTATTTTTAAAACTAAATTCACTAACAGTTTTACAAAACGAAATTGCAGATAAAATGGATCAAAGGGCTAGGGTTTCTGATGGCAGACGTCGGAAAAATGGGGAAGATGACCGGGATTGCGAAGAACGTCGCTGGAAATCTAGAATTGTCCAGAAACCGGCCGACGTCCGGTTACCTCCGGCAATAAAACAACATCCCCGTACGGGGTTGAAACAACACCATTCGACTATGTTTTCTACGGGTTTTCACTCCAATTCACACCAGCACTCTAGCTATAACAGTAACGTTGACAACACATACCGAAATCAATGATTCCGGCCACCGATCGAACCCAACCGGCGGAGAAAACGGCGAAACTCGATTCAAAGAAAATGACCACCAAAATCAGCGATCAATATCTCAAAATGACGAGTAAGAAATGTGTAATTAATTCCTAGTGTTAAAACCAACAATCGATACACACAGAAAGGGGAAAAACAAAAATTAACAACATCAAAACCCAACAACTAGACTACGATGTATAGTAACAAAACTTATCGATTATATACTCAAATCGACTGGAAATGATGAGATACAGCTAATTATAACATCATAATCAATGAAAAATCAACAAAATTATTGAAACTCCCAAATTTTATCAAGAACCCTAAAGATCGAAATTAAAATTTTACCAATCCTTCGATTGATTCGATAGCATAAAGAGCTAGTACAAGCCAAGAGCTTCAATTCGACTATTTACACGCCAAAAACGGAAATCAATAACACCCTCAACGATTGTTTTGATCTTCAAGAAGATTCAAGAACACAAGAATAATATCTAGAGAATTTTCAGATTTTTATTTTTATTTTCCTGATTTTTATGAAAATTAATAATGATTAAAATCTATTTATATTTACAAATTATACCCCCAAAATTATTTGAGGCCTAATTATATCACTAATGAAAACTATTTAGCCCAAAATTAATAATTAATGGGGATAATTTTTTTTTCAAATAAATATAAAAATTATGTCAAAACTTCCCACAAATTACGAACTTTCCAAAAATGCGAAAATATAAAATATTTGAAAGGCCCTTGATCTTATAAAAATAAAAACAACGAATTTGTGGGATTCGACATCCCGATATGGGCCCGGTCCGCTAACTTTTGGTAAATTGAAACATTTTCTAAATTTTGAATGAACCCCGAAAATAATTATAAAACATGCGAACTCAAGCAAAACGAGACAGAATACATATATGATATATATGCTATTTAAAACGAGTCCAATTCACATATAATTTCATATAATTGCACCTTAAACATGTAATAATTATCCGAAGAATAATCTGGTCCT
The DNA here is from genome assembly GCA_003724115.2 of Anethum foeniculum. Taxonomy (NCBI): domain Eukaryota; kingdom Viridiplantae; phylum Streptophyta; class Magnoliopsida; order Apiales; family Apiaceae; genus Anethum; species Anethum foeniculum. The sequence continues at coordinate 8,576 of PHNY01023870.1, read as the reverse complement.
TACGGGACCCTAGATAAGGATTACCACATAATATTTATGGGCGGAAACATTTCGAAATAAAATAAATCATATAATATTTCATCTAATATGTCATTAAACAATTTACAAAATATTACTTTGGAATCTTCTATAATTTGAACAAATAAAGTTTTGTACCCGAATATAATTTTGGCACTGATAAAATATTTACTCGATCCCTAATATTTTAAAACAACCTCAATTTACCGATAACGATGAAATGACCGGTTTTTAATATAATTTTGAAATACTAAAAATGATAGATACTTTCAAGATACTAATAGGGATCGATATTGAACTACCACTTAGCACATTGAGCATTTTAAGGACAACAAACATCACGCGGGAATAAATATCCATAATTTTATTCCTTTACTTAATATAACAGTCATATAAAATGCTCAGGGAATAATAATTAAAATTCTGAAAATACGGAGTATTACACCTTATGCATCTGCAGTTGGCAGTTTGATGTATGTTATGGTGTGTACAAGGCCAGATATTGCTCATGGAGTTGGAGTTGTTTGCAGGTTTATGTCTAATCCAGGAAGAGAGCATTGGGAAGCAGTCAAGTGTTTCTTGCGCTACTTGAAAGGCACATCCATGGTTGCATTATGTTTCACTAAGAAAGATATTATCTTAGAAGGGTTCTCTGATGCAGATTTGGGTGGATGTTTGGATATAAGAAAAAGTACAACACGCGGGTTATAATTTCACTTTGGGTGGCACCACAGTTAGTTGGATGTCTTGACTTCAAAAGAGTGTTGCTCTTTCAACCACAAAAGCAGAATATATGGCCATCTTTGAAGCTAGAAAATAGATGATTTGGTTGAAGAATTTTCTTGAGGAGTTCGGCAAGAAACATGCGGATAATATTTTGTATAAGGACAGTCAGAGTTCCATTCATCTTGCCAAGAATCCCGTATTTCATGCTAGGATGAAGCATATTCAGTTGAGATATCACTTTACAAGAGAGTTGATTAGCAACAATACTTTTTCTTAGAAGAAAATCCTTGGTTCGAAGAATCCTGCAGATATGTTGACTAAGGTGGTTACTAATGATAAGTTAAAGCTTTGCGTAGCTTCAACTGGCCTTTAAAATTAATCGATGAAAAAGGTGATCCACTAGTTAGATTTATTGGTTGAAGTATTGGGTTTTACTAGATTTACAAGAGTGAAGTGAAGATGTGGTCAGACTCCAAGTAGGAGATTGTTGGGTTTTGTGGAGTCTGTTAATTAAGGCCATGAAAAATAAACTTTTCAGATCTGGAATATGATTTGATTTTGTTTACTTTTTTAGATTTGGACACTAATTTGAGAGACCCATTTTCTTCTCTTATAAATACTCTTGTAATTGTAAAACCATAACACAACATATTGTGAGAGATCAATACGAAATTAGTGCGGCTTGTGGAGTAGGAATTTCCTAACCACGTAAATCTTTGTCTTGTGTGATTATCGTTTATTTTCTTGTTCTTGTTTATTCGCTTTGGGTTTTGTTTTTGTTGTTGTATACTCAACAATCCAACTAAGAACTTTCAAAGAATCCATAAGATGTTTGCCAAACACTTCAATTGAAGAAGTTAAAAATACTAACCTTTGATCCTAACTAATACAATTGTTTTTCCTTTATGACTGCCATAGACCTGTTTCTATCTTGAATAGAGAGTAGTCCCATGCTTTCCCAAGTTTTGAGAATAAGAACCGCCTCTAAATATTTGCCTGATAACCCCCTAATGTCAATCAAAGGCGTCTTATATCTTTTTGGGATCTCAAAGAATTTATTACTGATAGTCCTTTTTTGTCCCCCCCCCTCTTCGAAGTCACCTTTAGCTTTTCTATTTGCTTCATTAAAATTTTGCTACGTTTTGGAAAACTTTTATTCGATGGATTTGAAGTACTATAATCCTGAATTATTTGAGTAGCCAACAAATGTGAACTACTTTGCGAACTTAAGTCTTTAAAGTCTCTAGCCCTCATTTGTCCTCTCATTTGTCCTGAGAGCAAGAAGTAACGTGCTTAGCTTGCCTAATTATACCATCTTGAAGTTTTATTTTGGCCTCTCCATTCTCAGATTCCTAGAAGTACACGACCCAGTATTCTCCTCTCTGTTTTTGATAACTGGTGGACTCAGGGATACCTCTCTAACTAAATTCACTTTACCAATTAAGGCTTCAATAAAGTCCTTTAAACTTACTTGTATAGAAGTCTTACGTGGATTAAGGTGTTGAAGGGGTGATTCTTTGGAAAAGAAATAATTTTGGTCTGGAATTCGAGCATTTGCAACGTCTCTTTGAACTTCATCCTTTTCCAAATCAAGGATCTCTGAATCCAGTTCTTTATGATCATGTGAATTGTCTCTTTTGACCTTTTGACCATCTTTAGACATGAGATTATCATAACCCTGATCCTTAAACTTCTGATCGTAGGCCATATTCATGCCCTCCTCCTCTGTATCTTTCTCTGAAATAACTGAAGGCTCCGCATAAGATTTACCAGCATAACACTCATTTATATGAATACTAAATTCCTTCCCTTCTATGCTAACTATCGTTATCCAGCTGAGCCTGTCCTGACATCCCGTTTCTAATAACACTCTAGGGTTACGAAGCAAAATAGACCTCATCCAAAACCTGAGCAGTTTCAATTATTACTTCTCTATCATGAATCAAGTTCGCAAAATTTTCTTTACTCCATGCAGTGATAGGTAATCCATAAATTTCTGTCCAAACTAATCGAGGCAGGATAAGGTTATCAAATTCTGTTTTATGAATGTTAAGAAAACCTAATTCTACATAATCAACGTCCAGATCTTCCAGCACCAAACCTTCCGGTAAAGTTACTAAAAACCTCTTGGAAAAGATCATTTTAACTTCAACTTGCCTGAAACCTAGTAAATCCATTGTGTTTCTAATCGCTAAGAAGCAATGNCCACAATATGATTCATAATATCCTTGAAATTATTGTTAGTACTTAAACTCAAAAAATTAGAACTTTGATCCTTCTTTTCATCAGCCCCTTGAATAGATTCAACAATCTTCTCCTCCTTACTAAAAACCTCTTGGAAGAGATCATTTTAAAGTTACTAAAAACTTCTTGGAAGAGATCATTTTAACTTCAACTTGCCTGAAACCTAGTAAATCCATTGTGTTTCTAAACGTTAAGAAACAATC
>PHNY01023869.1:23493-33827 GCA_003724115.2 Anethum foeniculum | reverse complement strand
ACCTTGGCCATCATCTCCTGCAGCTGCTGCTATAGGTCCATCAGACTTTAGTTTCTTGAATCTTGATGAAAGAGGAGCTTTGTCTTCTTCATCAGAGTCTGTGGCCTCATCTATCAACTTTCTCTTAGGCTGAAAAATATGTTGACCCCCTTGTACCCCCTTTACCCTATCAGTGTTTAGGGTTTTCTGAGAAGTCCTTCGTCCTGCATGCTATGTAGCATCAGATTCAGCTGACTTCTTTGTTTTTACAATATATGCCTTTTGGGAGGCACCTGAGGTGGATTGTGTTTGATGTGTTTGAGTGGTGGAGCTTGGGTTAGCTGCAGGGGGTTGTCCTGGGGCTGCCTGCAGCATAGCTCCTTCAACATTCTGCACTCCATACATAGTAGGCATAGATGCCAGAAGCACTTGCCTGACCTGTGTATGCACTCTAAAAGGAGGCACTGATGCCTTTTTACCATCTCTGCTAATAAGGTCTTTAAAAGCCCTTTTATTCAATTTAAAACAATCTATTCTACAACAGTATCTATTTCTACAATAGGAAAACAGTAACTAAATATAAGCTGACAAGATCTAGCATAATATACAGTGTTTATATCAGCTGATAGCCTATCACCTATGAACTTTAACAAAACAGTGCCAAAATCATAGTGAGAGTCATAAACAATATAATACCCAATTTGTTGTGACATTTGGGGAAGTGCATCAATGTTAATGCACTTATAGGAGAAGGCCCTTGTGATGTAGTCGAAGTTGAAATTCCACTCCTTCGTTAGTCCTGGTCTCTTCAATTGACCCAACTTGTCCAAAGACCCTTCATAGCCAATGAGAGTGAAGAGACCTCTAATAGCTGTGTCACCAGTAAATATGGTGTACCTATCATGATTGGGTAGATGAAGAGCTGCTCTGATAGTTGTGGGAGTAACAATTGCTTGTTCATCACCATGTAAAAAGATTATATTTGGTATACCAGAATCACCACCATCATCAAAGTTAGTGGTTCTCCAAAACTCCAAAACCTGCCTTCCAGAAATTACTGATGGGTTTATAAGAGCGGAACCCACCTCACTCGATCTGAGAAAGTCTTGAATCAGATGGAAATTAGAATCGATTCCATCATTCTCGAGGATGGCTGCGTAGTTGTTAGTAACAAACTCTGCTCCATAAAAAACAAATGCCTTGGTTGCCATTGTTTGAGTGAATTGAAAAATTTTAGATCTAGGGTTTCAGAGTTTAGAGAGTTCGAACAGATAATAGAGAGAGAGAGTAGAGAGAATAGATACATTTTTTGTAAAAGTGAATGTAAAGGAAAATTTGAAAAACACTTTTATTTATCTCTCTCTCTTACCTTTGCTGAACATGGGCACATAGGCTTGGACAACTGTCAGCATATAAGTGGCTATAACATAATTAGTGGAGCAGATAACAAGGTAATTATTAAACGTGCACAGTTAAACAAACTGATTACACATTACTTGACACAACATATGAACCGTTTGTGCAAATTCCAATCTAACACGTTTAATGACTGTCCAACATCAAATGATTACATTATTCATCTTTAAAAAGATAAATAATTTCAAATACTGAATAAAAATAAAGTTTGATGACTATCAGTATTTGATTGTTGACTCATATCAGAGTTTATAAACTCTGATATGTCAAAGACTTCAGAGTTGAAGAAACAAAAACTAGTAACATGGTATCAGTATTTAACACCGTTTCATAAATACTTAAGAGAAAATACCAACTCTGAGTTTAATTTGCCTTAGACCTTTGCAGCTATTCTTTAGTATTTGAGGAATGACTAGTGATCATTCCCAATTTATTCAACAGTCTTGTAAAAGTAGCTTCACTTAGTGGTTTGGTGAATATTTTTGCTAACTGTTGGTCAGTAAGCACAAAGTGCAGTTCCACTGACCCTTCCATTACATGTTCCCTAATGAAGTGATATCTGATGCTGACATGCTTTGTCATTGAATGCTGAACTGGATTTCCTGTCATTGTAATAGCACTTTGATTACCACAATATATAGGAATTTTAGCATATTCTAACCTATAATCCAGCAATTGAGGTTTCATCTAAAGAATCCGAGCACAACAGCTTCCTACAGCAAGGTATTCAGCTTCTGTACTGGAAGTAGAAATTGACTTTTGTTTCTTGCTAAACCAAGAAACCAATCTGCCCCCAAGAAATTGGAAGCTTCTACTTGTGCTTTTCCTGTCAATTTTGCATTCTGTAAAATTAGCATTTGAGTAACCTATGATCTTAAAGTATGAGTAACCTATGATCTTAAAGTATGAATCTCTAGGATACCATAATCTCAGATTCCACTACGCCATATGTGGGCTACTATAATGCAAGTGTTACAAGGATCCTTACATTAGCTAAGAGATTTTTGGCCTATTGTAACACCTCTCAGTTAGTGTTACAATAGCTATAGCTAGTGTTGCAAAAAAATCCCGGTGTTGCAGAGCATGTAACACTAGCACCTAGTGTTACATTAGGTACTTTTTATTTTTTAAAAATATAAAAATAAATTTGTTATCATAAAACTAGATCAAAGTTATATTTTGATTTATTTTTTACTCTAACATATAGTATATAATATAATACGAATTTTTAAAATCTATTATATTTATATATTTAAGATTTTTATAATTTTAAATTTAATAAATAGCAAATTTAATAGTTTAACTGAAAAATTAAATAACAAAAATTAAAATCACACATATCATTGTGAAATATATGGGCGGTAATTTCCCCCCCAAAATGAAAACTCGCTTACTACTTCTTCCCCACAGACTCTCTCAATGGTCTTTCCCTAATGCTCTCTCTCACTCTCATCCCTAATGCTCTCTCTCACTCTCAAACAAGATCCGAAACACAAATTGAAGAACAAATTAAACACGAATTTGGGTCAAGACTCCCAAATTCTCTGCCTCTCTCTATTCCTCTCTCCCTCGACATGACTATGGCTCCAATTTAATTGATTTTTAATTGATTTTGCAGGTAGTGTGAGCTTCAAAATGGGGGTTCGAGTGAATTGGTAAATATATACATCTTAATTGGAGTTTTGTTTTGATTAATTACGGGTTTTGGTATGATTAATTTAGGATTTGTTTTGCAGGCGATTTATTTTGGTATGATTAGTTACGGGTTTTGATTAATTCGAGTCATATGCGACTCGAAGCTACTACACATTTCAGGAAGCTACTTTCAATAGGTTTGATTTGGAAATTGATTTTCTAAATGTGAATCTAATCAATCTTGATTGTGTTTTTTATAGAGCGTAATCCTCCAATTTAGGAAGTGATTCAATCTGGGGTTGTTCCTCATTTTATCGAGTTTCTTAGCAGGAATGATTACCCACAACTTCAGGTTTGAGTCTGAAGATTGAACTTTGATGTGTATGAGTATTTTTTCACATTTTCTTACGTGGTTATTTGCTTGCCTACTTGGATATTGAATGCATCTTGAATAATCTTGGATGTCTTCAGTTTGAGGCTGTTTGGGCTCTTACAAATAATGCATCTGGTACATCTGAACATACCAAGATTGTGATTGAACATGGCACTGTTCCCATTTTTGTGAGACTTCTGGCTTCTTCAAGTGACGATGTCCATGAGCAGGTATAATTTGAAGGAATTGTTGGTAGTCATATAGACTTGTTCTTTAATAAGATTCTTCTGGTTGTACGAGTAAAACATAAACATGTTCATTGTTTACTACTGCTTAATAAGTGATGAATATTAATTATCAAGTTCTTGCATTGTTTCAATTCGTTTAGGCTGTCTGGGCATTAGGAAATGTGGCTGGTGACTCACCTAAATGTCGAGATCTTGTTCTTAGTGATGATGCTTTGGTACCATTGCTAGCTCAGTTCAACGAGAATGCAAAGCTTTCTATGTTAAGGATTGCAACATGGACTTTCTCAAATTTCTGCAGGGGCAAGCCGCAACCTCATTTTGATCAGGTATATGCACATTTGCTAATTTAATAAATAGAGCAAATACGAGGTGAAGGACTTAGAGGGTACTATTTTTTTAAATTCCCATGGTCGCAATAAAGTGTACTTGGAAGAGATGAAACAAAAGTAAATAATTATTATGTTTTAGGTCCCTCACCTTGTTCGTACCGAATGAGTTAGATAATTACTACTTTCATGTTATATTTATTGGATTTTTTCGTTATTATAAAAAATTTACAAGTAAAGAGTTATCTTCGCTTCTGGTAACTTCTTTTAATAATTAGTGAAAGTCTGTGATTTTATATATGGAATGTTCTATCTCAATTGGTTGCTTCCAGGTTCTGTACACTTCTGTCAATTGGTGTAGAACTAAATCACCGTGGTTGTTTTAAGTTTAAAAAGCACCGACAGTTTGGTAAACATAGTCATATAACATATCAGTGGAAATGGTTAGTTATATTTGTTTCAATCTATTCCCACACAAGCTTTGCATATTGTAATTATGCAAAAGATGTGCCACCATCCTTCTTGACGAGCTACTCTAGCCCAAGCTACATTACCATTTTCTGTAAAGTCTGGTCAATCAATTCCCTGTTAAATTCATGGTTGATTTCGTTTCAATTTCCTGTTAAATCCGTGGTTGATTTCGTATGATGCCATAGTATTTGTAAAAAGTAAAAACATTTTGGAATACTATCATTCTTGTCCAAGTGTTATACTTTGCATATAACTAAAATTGCTATATGGGGCCTGTACCTCATAGTCATTGCTTCATTAACAACTTGATTGATAAAAACAAATGATTAAGTCACAATATCATCGGAGTATTCTTTAATTGCTGCTTAGGGAAAAGAATATGACCAAGTCTATTAAGATCTTTGAAAGTCATGTATGTGATGTTGTGATCTGTTGTTAATTTGGTAAAAGACATTTGCGCTATCTTATTTTTAATTTTTTTATTATTATCATTTTCTTCAAAAATGAAACTATAACAGGCCACTCTCTGTGCTGCAAGACGTGCTGGTGCTTTTGTTCGAGGGAATGATGTCATTCACAAGCTATTTACAGAGTTGGCTTATGCATACAAGTATATCTGTCTATCTTGTTGCTTGACTTCGGTCTTTATTGTAATGATTGTAATGAATATGTGAAAATTTTGTGTTGCAGAGCAGGTGGATACACAAGAATGCTTCCTACTAGAGTAAGAGTTGGTGATGCTGCACCAATGGCCTACATAGAGTAAGATTTTATATCTTTTCCAATCACAATTTTACTCTCCATTCCATGTTGTACATTTTGTGCTGAAGGAAACTGAAAATTTGTTTCTCATGTTGCATTGCATATTGAACCAGCAAAACAATTAAAGAACAGTTTTGTGAAATATATATGTCACTACATGTATCTCTTTTGTGAAATTTGTGGTAGGTTTTCATATGTATAAATCTTTCTGGTAGTGAAATTAATTAGAATAAAACAACAATTAGAATATTGTTTCATTTACTACAATTTTTGTATTCTCATAATAAACTTTGTTTATGGTCCTGCTAACATCTTTTAATGTGATGAGATAGGTCAATAGCCACCTTTTCAGTTCGTTATTCCAAGTAAATTTACTTTTGGACTACAAAGTGGATATGAAGTTCCTAACATGCCTTCTACTTGGCATAGCCAAGAAGGATGAGAACTATCAAACTTTCATATCCTTACTATACAGTGAGGATTTAGTATTTTCTTTAGATAAATTTTCATGTTTTATACCTTTATATGTGATGTTCTTGTTATTAACAGGAGGTATTACAAATTTAAAGGCGGTGGAAGGTGTGATGACAACAGCACAGGTCCCTCGTGTGTAGGATATTGACATGGAACCCTTTACAGTGCTATAAATTAGTATTTATCCACTTACTACAAAAGGATTATGTTCTTATTCTTTGTATAAAAAACTTCATTCAGTTGGGTGGAAATGATGGCTCTTGTCTTTTCTATAGCAGCCTGGCGCTGTACCTCGTACATGGTCCAGGTAGATTGCTTCTCAATATAATATTTGGTTATGTTATTAGCTGTGATATTGTACTAGCACTATGGTAGACAATATACTGGATTATGCTCATTTTTGGGTTGAAATCGCAGCATTTTAAAATAGAAAATGAAGATCTCGTCTTGTCTAAGAATCATCTACTTTGATAGCTAATGTGTTTTTATTTCTCGAGCTTTTAACTTGGCATCACATGCATTTATGACACATTGATTTTCTACTCTCATCTAACTTCTAAACATAGGTGGCAATGCTGAGTTTGCAATGGATATTCACCAGAAAGAGCAACTCAATGAAAATAACGTATCCATGACGCAGCCACCTTCTCCGAGCCTCGTCCTTGTTTAGTGGAGAATTGACTTTATTATGTACTAGTTTGGTTTGGAGAGCTGAGACTCTTATGTATGCATTTGCTTGATGTTTTGTTAACTATAAGATTGTTCTTTACGCAGAGCTTATATTGCAAATTTTTTAAATTTAACTGTTACATTTGCTTATTCTAGTGTAATAAATGGTTACATCTAGTGTTACATTATATTTGCTACTGTTGCTTAATTACAAAAAATTGGTGTTACAATAGATAAAATAGAGTGTTATAATAGATATTATGGGACCCACAAGTGGGACCAACGTGATCCCCACAGGTGGGACCCATACTTGTGGGACCTCATCTGGGGCTTGCTTATGCAATCTTGATCGACCCTAATGTATCACTCATTTTGCGTTACGTTTGGGCATCACAGTGTTACATTAGTGACCTATTGTAATGTTTCTCTTACTGTTACTATAGATCAGTGAAGTGTTACATTAGGGTATTTATTGTAATGCTCGTAAACGTAACGCACCTTGGTGTTACAATAGACCTAATGTAACATTTTTTGGGCCTATTATAACAGCATTTAGGCATTACAATAGCCCACCTATGGCGTAGTGTTCATAGTTCTTTTGAGATATTTGAAAAATCTGTTCATAGCTATTAGGTGAGATTCCCTTGGATCAGCTTGAAACCTTGCACAGAGACAAGTAGCATACATGATATCTGGTCTACTTGCAATTAGATAGAGTAGAGAGCCAATCACCCCCTATAACTGGTTATATCTACTGATGCTCCAGTGTTTAAGTCCAGTTTAGTGGTTGTGGCCATTGGAGTACTTGCAGTTGAGCTATCTTGCATTCCAAATCTTTTAAGCAAATTTTTGGTGTATTTGGCTTGATTAATTAAGATGCCTTCATCAGTCCGTTTGACTTGTAATCCCAGAAATTAACTCATTTTCCCCATCATACTCATTTGATATCTTGACTGCATAAGCTTAGGAAACTTCTGACAGAGTTTTTCATTAGTTAGACCATTAAATGATATCATCAACATGTATTTGGACTAATAACAGTTCCTTATCATGATTTATTTTACCTCTTTTAAAACCACTTTCTAGTAAAAACTGAGCAAGTGTTTCATACCATGCTCTTGGAGCTTGTTTCAGTCCATAGAGTGCTTTATCCAATCTGTAGACATGATTTGGATACTTAAGATCAATAAACCCTAGAGGTTGTTCAACATAAACTTCCTTTTCAAGTTCACCATTTAGAAAAGCACTCTTCACATCCATTTGAAAGACTTTAAACTTCATATGAGAAACATAGGCCAAAAAGATTCTAATGGCCTCTAGTCTTGCAACAGGAGCACTTGCCTCATCATAGTCAATTCCTTCTTGCTGAGAATACCCTTTTACAACTAGTCTTGCTTTATTCCTTGTAACAATGCCCTCACTATCAGTTCTATTTCTGAAAACCCACTTAGTACCAATAATAGATATGTTTTTTAATCTTGGTACCTATTTCCATACTTTGTTTCTTTGAAATTCATTTAACTCCTCTTGCATTACCGTGACCCAGTCAGCATCTTGAAGAGCTTCATCTACTTTCTTTGGTTCATTCAGAGATAGAAAAGAATGAAAGAGACACTCATTTTCAGTTGCAGTTCTTCTAGTATGTACACCTTTATCAGGATCTCCAATAATTAAGTCAGGTGTATGTGACTTTGTCCACTTCCTAGCTTTAGGAAGTTGGCTTCTAGAACTGGAAGATTCTCCATGATCCATAGTGTCTCTTTGTTGATTTTTAGTTGTACCTTCAGTATCTCCTGATGCTCCCCCTGAAACAGTGCTTCCATTATTATCAGAATTTGTTGCATCAATATTTGAGGGATCAAAATTTGATGAATTATCTTATGATGTTTCTTCAGTTGAAGTAGACTCTTGTGTATGATCTTATTGCTCCCCCTCAACATGTGCTTCATTATTCGAATTTTGATTATCATTAGTGAATAATGGGTCATCAGAGTCTGATAGAATATCAGTATTTGCACTATCAGTATTTGAAGAAATATTAGGATTTAACTATTGAGCATATGGTATTTCATTTTCAAATCTTAGTTGATCATGATCATCAGCATCTTCTAAACCTGTAATTTTCTTATCATCAAAAGACACATGAATTGATTCTGTGATCAACCTTGTTCTCAAGTTGTAAACTCTGAAAGCTTTTGTTGATAATGGATAACCAACAAAGATCCCTTCATCAGCTTTTAGATCAAATTTTGTCGGNTGGATGAGTTTTGAGAACAAAACACTTACAGCCAAATATGTGAAAGTACTTCAAATTTGGCTTCTTTTCCTTCACCATCTCAAATGGTGTCTTTCCATGCTTGTTGATCAATGTAGAATTTTGAGTGAAACAAGCAGCTTGCACAGTTTCTGCCCAGAAAGACATCTCAAATGGTTCTTGCAGCTTCTATGAGAGTTCTGTTCTTTCTTTCAACAACTCCATTTTGTTGTGGAGTTCCCAGAGCTGAAAACTCCTATGTGATTCCTTTTGACTTACTGAACTCTTCCATAATTGAATTCTTGAACTCAGTGTCATTATCACTTCTTAGAATTTTTATAAAATATTTTGATCCTTTTTCTAGTTCTCTAATATGATCAAGAAGAACAAATGAAGTTTCATCCTTCTTATGCAGAAAATACACCCATGTGTACCTTGTATACTCTTCAACATTGACAAGTGAAAATCTCTTCTTTGTTATAGACATTACATTCACAAAGACCATCAGGAGTAAACTGTGCTTTGGGAAGCCCTCTAACAAGATATTTCTTCACCAATTCATTGATGTTGTTGAAATTCAAGTGAGAAAGTCTTTTATGCCAATTTCAGCTTTCTTCAGTTGAAGCTTTACTCAGAAGACAGATTTCTGAGCCATCAGTGTTTATAGAAAGCCTGGCTTTATAAATGTTACCATGTCTGTAACCTTTCAAAGTAATTTTTCCAGTTGAAATACTGACAATTTCACAAAGATCTTCATAAAAATCTACATTATAACTCTGTCACAAATTTGACTCACACTGATCAGATTATGCTTGAGTCCTGCAACTAGAGCTGCAATTTCTATGATGACATTTCCAAGATTGATTTCTCCATATCCCATAGTCTTTCCTGTGTTTCCATCACTATAAGAAACACTTGGGCTAGCTTTCTCCTTAAACTCTGATAACATGAATTTATTTCCAGTCATATGTCCTGAACAACCACTGTCCAAAACTAGAATATTTTTCCTATTACCCTGCAATCAGTAAAGCCACTAGTTAGAGTTTTTAAGGACCTAGACTTGCTTGGATCCTTTGGGCTTATTAAGTTTGTTAACATTTGCAGCAGAAGACTTTTTATCAGAACTTATGCTAATAGTCTTAATATCAGGAGTTACACAAGTAGATTTAACTTTATTGACTTTCAAAGAGGGTTTCAGTTCATAATAGTTATAATACAAACTGTGATGCTCTTTACATGTGTAAATGGAATGCCAAATTCTACCACAATGAAAACATGGATTCTGTGGTCTATATCTAACTGTCCTAGTCCTAAAATCTGATTTAGGTCTAACAGTTGTGATATCCTTATTCTTCCTACAATTCACAGAAATATGATTAGTGCTACCACAGTTAAAACAAGCTTTTCTAGGTGCATTAGGAATTGGTCTATAATTATTCTCCGTATTTATTCCTTCCTTTCCATTCCTATTCTTCCTAGGTTGTTTTTCCTTATTTTTCTTTGTGATTTCCTTCAACTTATGTTTAAGTTGTTTCTGAGACATTAAACCAATGTTAATTGTCTTAGCTTTTACTTGTGTAGAGCAATCAGTATTTAAGCTGGGCTTCATTTCTGATGTTGATCCTTTTTCATTTAGTGATTTCACATTATCATTATTTAAGTTAAACTTAACAGGTGTGGGCTTAGACCTATCTTTTCTTATAACTCTGTCAAGAGTTAATGGTTTA
>PHNY01023869.1:11117-23482 GCA_003724115.2 Anethum foeniculum | reverse complement strand
TTAATCTCAGCTTCATTTTCTTTAGGTTTCACATAACCTAATCCTGATTTTCAACAACCATTTTCAAGTATTTCTTGAGTTGTCCTTCCTGACTTAGTCCAAGTCCTGATTATTTCTCTTTCTTTTGCTATTTACTTTTATAGATAAGCATGCTTTTTGAGTAATTCCCGTTTGACATAAATAGCATCATCTCTTTCTTTTTGAATTTCTAGCATAAGGATCCATTCAGCTTCTAGGTGATCATTCCTTTTCTTTAGATCTTCATTTTCAATCTTAATTCTTTCATTTTCTAAGGTTTGATCCCTAAAGCTAACATGCATACATTTGAGAAATTTTCTCAACTCGGAAATATCATCTGTTTCAAAAGCAAGAGTGGTTAGAGGTACATTTTCTTCTAGAGGTGGAGAGTCATCAGTATTTGCTACCAGTGCATAGTTGACTTCTTCATCAGTCTCTGAAGAGTCAGCCCATTTTTCCTTCCTTGTGATGAGAACCTTACTTCTTTCAGCTTTAGTCTTTTTGCACTCAGTTGCAAAATGCCCAATTTCATCACAGTTGTAGCACTTGATTTTTGACTTGTCAAATTTTCCAGACTTTGACTCTTTATCTTCTTTCTTACTGAAATTTTTCTAGTCAGAAGATGAAGACTTCTTAAAAAGTTTCTTTCCTTTTCTGAAGCCTTTATACCCCATTTTCTTGAAACTTTTCACCATCAAAGCTGCTAGTTGCATCATCTCTTCATCATTAGTATCTCCATCAGTATCTGTAGAGGTATCAATATTTGAGTCATCATCAGTATTCAAGATCATATTCCTTATCAACCAAAGATAAATCATTCAGCAGTTTCAGGAATCTGTCATAGATCTTTGTCAGTGATTCATCTGACCTTGAATCAAAGTGCTCATACTCCTGTGGGACTATTGTTCTCCTATTCTTCTTGATGGCCTTAGTTCCTTGACACTTTACCTCCAAGGCATCGAAAATCTCCTTTGCTGTTTTGGATCCAATCACCTTATTGGACATAACATTATCTAAGCTTCTATGTAGAAGATGTCACATCTTTGCATCTTTCATTATTAATGATTTGTCCTCAGGAGTATAATCTTTCTTCTCCTTAGGAACAACCTTTTGTGGTGCATCTCCAATAGCAACATAGAGCTTTGTTGGTTCATGTGGTCCATCATAGATCCTATCAAGGTATTTAGGATCTGTGGCTTCCAAATACATAGCCACCTTTACTTTCCAAGTGGGATAATCACTTGCCTTCAACATAGGAAACCTAATGGCCTCATACCTACTAGTGTTGTTCCCAGAGGATTGATTATTTGAGTTCTTCTCAGACATGATTGTTTTTCTTGGATCTTAACTTTATATACTTCAACAGCTAAGTTCTCATACCAATTGTTAGTATATAACAATCAAATATACTGTAGAGGGGTGAATACAGTATATAACAATCAATTCGAAATTAACAAGTATAAATGATAAACAGTTTTTATATTAATGAATAAAAACTGTTAGATTAATATAAAAAACTTTCTCAAAGAATCTAAGAGTATTCTTCAGAGCTGCTAGGTTATAGAGAATGATAAAACAATAATCGATACATCTAGTGTTAACGTAATCTGTGTTTACAGACCATACCTACTAATTGATTGCTCCTTTTCATATGTTGAGAAACCGACATATCCTTGCAATCTTGAAGATCTTCAATCACATAAATCATAACATGATTTACTGCTTCCATAGATTCTGACAATAAACACTGATAATAAATACGGATATCAAAC
The DNA here is from genome assembly GCA_003724115.2 of Anethum foeniculum. Lineage (NCBI taxonomy): Eukaryota > Viridiplantae > Streptophyta > Magnoliopsida > Apiales > Apiaceae > Anethum > Anethum foeniculum. The sequence goes on along the minus strand of PHNY01023869.1, from coordinate 21,692 downwards.
ACCGATGAAACAATAAACTCTGATTTTGACTAAGTGCTAAATACCGATCATCAAATTATCTAACATATTTGATTTTGAATTTTTGTTTTGTTTTTAGATATGGACCGAATATGATTGAAAATTTAATTGATAGGGGTGACACAGACAATATGAAAACCTACATCCCCAAATAAACTTATCCAATATTTTTAGTCTATTCAATTGACTTTAAATATTTTTTAAAAAATTTCTAATTCACATTTATTGTATATGTTATTAAATTTTGGGAGTAGACAATAAAGAAAATCCTCTAGAAATTTACTATGAAGCCTAACCTATTCTCTGCTTATAATATTCTTACAAATTTATTTTGTGCAAAATATTTCGTTCATATTTTCATTTATTATTTATTTATATGGTGTATTTTGTCTTTATGTGTATATTATATGTGTACAAATATTTCCATCAACAAAACTTATGCAAGTTTATTTTAATATAGGGAATCTCTTATTGTTTAGTGTCTTGCTTGAAGAGAGAAACATGGGAAAGGAGGTACACAAGGCAAATATCATGCCTTAATTTCTCAAATAATGTATAAAGAAAAGTTGAACTTGAAAGCAATTTGAAGGTAATTTTAAGATTATAATATTTTGTATCTATTCGACTTTAATGTGTATGTCCAAGATTGTAAGTGTCTTGTGATCTAGAAAACTAAAGAAACTAAAAGCACAAAGAACACATAAAAAGTTAGGTTTTAGTTTAGCTATATTTTCTTGAAAGATCAAAATAAAAACTCATAGGATTCCTAAATTTCTAAATATTGATAGTGCATCAAATTTTTAAGTTTATTCTACATAGTTCATATCATTTAGTTGCATATATCATATTTTTTTGCTAAAACGTCGATAAATTTGTTCAATCATAAAATAATGTGGTATATTATTATGAAAACTTTTTCAATGCAATGAACTCACTTGTAATTTTCGTCAATAGAGTTATAATTATTTTTAGTGTTGCAAAGTATTTTTGGTTAAAATGAGTCTAAGTTATATGTGTGCATTTGTACATTTGTTGTTAGCTATGTTGTACTTTTTATTTGAGCAATAATTTTATCTCAGCCATTCAAATTATTTATCTCTGAATAATGACATCCACACAATAATTAGATTTCATTTACTTTTGTAAGATACAGAGACACTATATATGTGTATTAATTCTATTCAATTTGACACCTTTCTCTCTCTTCTTTATCTTTTCTCCTCTATCTTCATCTCTATAATCTCATCTCGATAAATATGAGCTTCATCTCCTTAAGGTTTGTTTAGTCCAACTTTAATGAGTGATTTCCCCAGAGCAAATGACTTGTAAGTGTTCACAATTATATTTTTTCGCCATGATTAGTGAGGATTTACCGAAGACTGGAGTCAAGGTAGAACAATCAATTGGTTTCTTCTATTCAAATCTATAGTATATATAATCCTGAGGACTATTTATGACGTCATAGCTTTTCTAGGGACACACCTACAATACACCTGATTACAACTGACGCAACTATAAATTTATATATTGACTAGACACTTTCAAATGTGGACACAACTACAAATTTATATATTTATTTGACACTTGCAAATGTATATTTTGTAAGGACACGTCTACAACACACTTACAACACATGTGTATATATTTTGTATATTAATAGACAACTACAACAACTTATATATTGGGCACCTATAACACATGATCTTTATATTTTATATAATCAGGTCTACAACACATGTGTACATATATTGATTAGACGCCTACAACACATTTACACTTTACATATGATTACATAATTTCTAACACACACCTGTAAGAAACTTTTGTTTTACTAGAAGTATAATTATTGTAAATGGAAAGGGAAATTATTATTTATATTCTCATTTTTCCCATTAATATTTCATGTTTAAATTGAATAATCAAATCTTCTTTTTTCTTTGACTCAATTTTGAAAATGTACTAATAGTAGTCCAAATAATCCCGTACCATGACGTATCTGGAATAGTAGTAATTAGTGAAACAAATATACTTGTACAAACAATCGACGTAACTCCGTCCCCAACGGTCCAAAGATGAAAATCTTTGTAGTATTTGGAACCATTCATGAACATCACAGCAAAAAAACTTCTGAAATATTTAACTAAATGTGTGCTCTTTAAAATGGCCATACTTATAATTTTTCAGTATTTTAAAATTCAACCTAACATTTACTAACACATACACTACAAGTATTTAGTTCATTCTCACTTAAAAAATTAAACTAAGTACAAACTTCATAAACAAATATCAACAAATACAACCTAGGTCAATAAACACCCATCTTTAAATGTTATGTAAAAAATTATAATATTCAAATTTTACTTAAGATGGCTATTCTCCAACTTTTTACTTAAAATATATGCAAACATGATTTCATGTGTCTAAAGATTATCCATTTACATATAACAAGTCAACAACTATACTAAATACCCCTTACAAAGTTTAAAATATACGATCTAAATTTGTAATTAAAGAAAGTTGTATTTAAAATTTTTGAAATACATAATTTTACCATAACCACATCATTTTAGTTTTACTAAAAGATCTAAATGAAAAGATTATAATGGAGAATCTACCGAAATAAATATACGTCTTTATATTTTAAAATTTTAACTAGAGTATAAATTAAAAAAAGTTTTACTAATTATTATATATTAATTTTTTAAGAAAAGAAAATTAATTGCTCCGCGAGTTAAATTAAATAATATTACATGTCATGTAAAAGAAATTATTATCTATTAGTTATACAAACTTTTGATGTGCAATTCACCATCTTTTTCAATGATAATTATTGCCTACTTTTACTACCAAAACGACTAATTCAATATTTACTTTTACTACTATATAATTGTAATTTAATAATATGTAAAATGTATTAACCATTTAATTCTATTTAATGTTGCCAAATTTTTTAAGATGAATACAACAAAAAATTCATAATGTAATTAATGAAAAATATTTAATATTTTTTAACCTTGACATTTTATCCGTAAATCAAGACAATTATATTGTTGCAAGTTCTACATTTTTTGTCTTATTAAATTCATCAATTAGAAAAGTAATTAAGCAACAAATTACTATATATGACCAACTGAGCTCAGTATGTTATATTAATGTGTTACCATAAATTATGAATTAAAATTTAAGTTTTTACGAACAACATATTCATTCTATAATCAATAAAACAGGATAATTTTATATTTAACTAAATCCCATACACTTTCATATTTTTACTAATGGATAGTTATTATTCTTGATTAAATAATTTAGACAAAAAAGGTGTAAAATCAAAAAATATTTTAAAATAAAAATTAAAAATATCAAAATATAATATTAAACTTATTACAAATATATGAAATAAAAGCATTATTACTTAATAAAGTAAATGACCAAATATTAAAAAATGATTTTTTTCTAATATATCTATAGTATATATAATCCTTGAACTTTTCTAAGCCAAGATGCTGCAAATATATATTTCGTAAGGACACGTCTACAACACACACTTACAACACATGTCATATGTGTATATATTTTGTATATTAATTAGACATCTACAATAACTTCTATATTAGGCACGTGTATATATAAATATATATCTACAACACATGTGTACATATATTGATTAGACGCACCAAAACACCAGACTCAAATTCATGGAACCGAGATCTGATCCAGAGATCCGAATTATATAATCCGATAACCATCCAAAAACCAATTTAAACCGATTCGAATATTACACAAACCGAAAATTTAACTGAAAATGATCCGAAATACTATATCCGATTATAACTTGGAACCAATGAAAATCGAATAATATATTATCTGAACCGAATATGACCCAAAATATGCAATCCGATATAAATCTAAATTAGAAAATCGATAAAATTGTGTTTAGTTTAGTTTTTATAGTTTAACTGGTTATAACTTATTGTTAATATACATTAGCTGTTATGAAAATTCCATATTTATAGGAAAAATTCATACTTAAAATAATTTGATGTTTGTGATAAAATATTTATTTAATCTTATTTTCTGAAAAAGTACACTATATTATATTAAAAATACTACATTTAATAAAAAGATATTTTTTAAAAGTCTCACTAAGTGAAAAAATGAATAAATTGTGATCCGAAAATATCCGAACCGAATTTAATTCGAACCGAATTTTGACCGATCTTAATCCAAATTTCATCCGATTTTAATCCGAATTGGACCCAGACAGAATCACATCTGATCCGATCCGAACGGTCTCTATATATATCATAATTCGAAATTGATCCGATCGGAAACCGAACCGGTTATCCGAATTGCCAACGTTTGTAAGAAACTTTTATTTTAGTAGAAGTATAAGTTTTGTAAATGGAAAGGGAAATTGTTATTTGTATTATCATATAATGATTTATAAAGCCCGGGCGTAGCCGGGGCAAACAAGTACTAGTAATAATTATTTTTGGTGATTCTATGTTCTAAGATTAGTGATTTTTTTCAAGTTGTTTATTTGTTAAATGTGTTCTTTAGTTATGTTTTTAGATGTTAACTTGTGGTTTCTTTTTTAGATGGGCAATTGTGTCCTGAATTAATTATGTGAAGGCCTAAATTCATGTATTGAATTTATCAAATCGATTATGTGTGAACTAGATGAGTACTTTAAGGCCTAAATTCATAATTTGAACACTGATTAATATATGCACTCACATACGTTACTCTATTCATTATTTTGTGAATTGAACTATTTAGATTAGTTTTCTCTATCAACCCTAAATTACTAACCATTGTGGTTGGTTCATCTAATTTTTCATAAAAAAAGCTATTATTTTGTTTAGTATGATGCTTCTTCTTGAGTAAGCCACACAATACCGGAATAAGATCAAATTCCAAAATAGTATTTAGACCCTATGAGATGGTCTTTTTTAATAATTTAGGTTTTAGTCCTATTTGACATGATTACTCATTGAATAGAGATCTTGATTCATATTTAATTTTGAATTTTTATTTTATTTTTAGATATGGATAAAACATGATTCAAAATTTAATTTAATGGGGTGCATCTCAAATAAACTTATCCAATATTTTATTCTATTTTAAATATATTTTTCAAAATTTTCAATTCACGTTTCTTGTACATGTTATCAACTTTTTGCAGTAGACAATGAACAAAATACTCCAGAAATTTACTACGCAAGACTGACCACTTCTTCATTTTGCGGGTAATATTCTTACAAATTTATTTTGTGCAAAATATTCCATTCATATTTTCATTTATTATTTATTTATATGGTGTATTTAGTCTTTATCTGTACATTGTTAGAAAACCTACAAAATTTAAATAAAATATTATATATGCTAGACAGAAAATTAGATAGTAGTTGAAGGCGTTCGGGATTGTGATTGGAGCAAGCAAAAGCACAATATTTTTTGTGTGCTTATTCTATGATTTTCAACCACTATTTAGAGGCATACCATCACATCCTCCCCCCTACAATTATAACTGCCTCATTAATGATAATTAACACAATTAATTATTTTCATATGAAAGTCCTAATATATTATTAACACAATTAAATCATATGTTTGTAACTCCCACATAATGTATGTATTTTATTGTTATATTGTATTTGACAAATGAAGTCAAATACAACATCTCCCACTTCGACGTATTTGTCAAATACTTTTAATAGCTCTCACTTTTGACATGGTCTACAATTATTTCAACCATCCAAATAAAATCTGCTCAATCATTTCCTAAGCAGTATCTTAACTTTCTCGACTTAATATTTAAGTCACATTAACCAACAACTTTTCATAAATATCTATTACCAAAAAGTATTTTCAATCACAACTCTAGTGAAATAAGTTTTATACATTTTATTCTTGTAGTGCATTCGTGTATCTCACAATCCCAATTTCAACTCCACCAAAAATAAATAGGTGTCCCAAAGTTGAATTCTTATTATTAGTATCACCTTTGATACATATACCGTAATAACCAATAAATTCAGGCACGTCTGCCTAATAACCCATTTATACAACGTACTCTTTAAGTACTTGATTATGATCAGTGGCCTTAATCAAAAATTATTTTCACAATTTATTTACAAGACTTACAATATGTCAAGTCAAATCAATAGATTAAAAAATATCTCGAACTTCCGGCCACTTGCACATATCACACATTTTATATTTTCTTTTTCCCTATTAATCAATTTCCCATCATACCCAACGAGGTATACAACAGATTGCAATTTCGCATCCTAAAACGAACAAACATTTTATTTTTAAAAAAAATCTTAATTCAAACTCAACTTTCGAATTCTGAAAAAACTCAACATTCAAAAACATTATATCTCTTAATCAGAATTTCCTGAACACCTAAGTTTCTATCGAAACCTTTCGTCACGAATTTTTTAAACAAACTCCCAGTTTTCAAAGTATAGTCATATTTGTCTAATTCATCACAAATTTTTAGACAAGGTCCCACTTTTCAAAGGGTAGACACAATTGTCTAATTCGCTTCTTATATTTGCCTTTATCAGAAAGAAATTCTCAAATTTAAAACAGACCAAATAGTCTTATACTTTATTTTCAAAATTCACTTAAAAATTTTAAATTTCAATCTTTAGAAAGAATACACAACTCCCACATTTATTTTTATTCCATAAAATTAATCCTTTTTTTTCTTTTATGATTTCAATTCCATTAATCAGATTCTCAATCTCAATAAAACTTGAATATATTTCTACCGATGAAGTGATACTTCATCATCACAATCGTACACTCATTCACCTTTTTCGGTGGAGCTCTCGATTTTTATTTCCAATATTGTATATATAATCCATTATACATATCTCATTCTATGAGAAAATTCATTAGAAAAATACGTCATTTACTTTCTCAAACTCCAATTTGATATGTCTCAGCCCTTGTCGCATCCGGGCAGGTGCCATAATTCGCTCCCGTTTTCTGAGCATCACGAGAACTCCTTCTAGTACAACAATGTCTATTTAAAGAGACACCAAATATTTAAGTACACTTCTATCTTTTTAACTATAATTTCTATTTAGTCTCGAACTAATTAATTTTTCAAATCCACACAAATTATTAATTTTTTTATTTTCGGGTAGTTCATATAACTCCCACACTTGATTCTTTTCTATTAGCATAATCACACCAAATTTCATGGTCTCACATATCCATGAATTCATTCCGGCAAACTTATTCCTCAAGTCCAAATATACTCAAATTAAATTTTATTAAAATAATTAATTTCCTTTTTTTATATGCAACAAATAATTCCCTATATAAATTATTTGCTCGCTTTCTCGAGTTCTACAAACTCAATTAAATCATTTTCGTTTTTGTAGCATGATAGGTCGCACTAGAGTCAACCCACCATCCATCTATATCCTTGGTCAAATCTTAAGCACTAGTGCAATACATTATAAACCAAAATCAAATATAGTGGTGTACCTTTCAATATCAATTATATAGAAACAAATCATAATTATATTCTTGCCTCCATATGTAACATCAAGTGCTAGTCAATTTTTGATTTTCATAAATCTCATGCAACTTGAAAATCGATTAACGACTAAAACAAGGCAAAAGCATCATATTACTAAAATTCATCAAAAAATTTATTTAAGAATAAAAAGATATACATGTGGATACAAACAACCAAAAGCATGAATAAGATTGAGTGAGTGGACAAACCGTGTGCATAGATACCGCTTAAAAATTACTACTAATTTTCTTACCACCACCCACAATTGACGAACAAAAGAACCTCCCAGAATTGCCAACAAATAAACCTGATAACCAACCATTTTCGAAACTAGCAAAGTGACTTGAGTTGAAAAGTCACCATGGATAATCAACCTAGCTGGGATACCAATGTTAGAAAAACCTACAAAATGTAAATAAAATATTAGATATGCTAGACAGAAAATTAGATAGTAGTTGAAGGGGTTCGTTATTGTAATTGGGGCAAGCAAAACCACAATATTTTGTGTGCTTATTCTATAGTTTTCAACCAACCACTATTTAGAGGCATACCATCACATCTTCCACCCCTATAGTTATAACTGCCCATTAATGATAATTAACACAATTAATTATTTTCATATGTAACTCCTAATATAATATTAAAACAATTAAATCATATGTTTGTAACTCCCACATAATATATGCATTTTATTCTTATATTATATTTGACAAATGAAGTCAAATACAACATACATAATATGAGTACAAACTTTGCCACTAGCAAAACTTGTGCAAGTTTATTTTAATATATAGAATCTTTGTTGACTGTCTTGCTTCAAGTGAGAAACATGGGAACTGAGGATAGCAAATGCAAATATCACATCTTAATTTCTCAAATGATGTATAAAAAGGTAAACTTGAAAGCAATTGGAATGTAATTTTACAATTAGAATGTTTTGTATCTATTATATTTCTATCTATGTGCTTGTGTTGTAGAAAACTAAAACTAATTAAAAGCACAAAGAACAAAAAAAAAGTTAGTAGTTTTATTGGAGCTATAAATTTATAGAAATATCAAAATAAAAACTCAGTATTGTTTTGGAGGATTCCTTTGAATATTGATACGGTTTAAATTTATAAGTTTATTCTACATAGTTCATGTTATTGAGTGTATAATATGGCAAATATCAAAATTTTATGCTAAGAAATTGATAAATATGTTCAGTCATAAAATAATGTATGTTATTATGAAAGCTTTTTGACGGGAGTACACAAATAAACTATGGACGGTACTTCTCACTTTTGATCCAACTTTTATCAATGGAATGAACTCAGTTGTAATTTTCAAGGATAGAGTTATAATTATTCTTAGTGTTGCAAAGTTTTTTTAGCAAAAGTAAGGTTTTGTTATATATATGTGTGTTTTTACATGTGTGGTTTTTTTTATACTTTTTGTTTCCGCATATAACATATATATATATACACACATGTAGAAAAATATAAACCAGAAAAGTCTTATAACAGTCTTATATGTATAATAAACTAGAAATGAAAAAAAATATAAATTTAGCATACACTCTTATTTATATTATATATTTATCAACTTGGTTTTTGATGCACCAAAATAGAATATTCATTGAAATTAATAATAACTATGTCTTGATAGAACATAATTAGATGAAAATTCTTAGTATTACAAACACATACAGAAAGACATGTTATATTGTAGGCTAGAATTTACAATGCTTTTATTTAAAATTAAAATTAACAAGAGATTGGACCTTATATTTGATATGTTAAGCTAAAATATCTTTAAAATATATCATTATAATCTTAAGCACCTGCAATTTGTCATTATAAACCTAAGATATTTTTTATATAAAGGTATTCTTTCTACAATGTACTTAGACATACATAAACCCTAAACCATACATACATATATATATGTGTGCGCGCATATATGCATATACATATAACTGCTAGTTTAAGCTTTTTTTTTCTTTTTCTTGGACCGCCTTCAATTTTGTGCTACATGGCCGCCATTTTATATCCATTTTAGTAATTTTCACCCGTCAAAGATAAATTTTCCCTTATATTTTACTTGGTTAATTAGAGTGTTTCATATACTGTATATGAAGTAAAAACTTCAAATTTAGCTTACATTAGTACTATTCTAATTATTTCATTATTTTTCATAACATAGAATAAATGTGATTGTGAATTATTCTTCAATTTTTTGTAGTACTAGAATTTGGAAATATATATTTACTTGAGGAAATATAGGTTGGTGGAGCACAATCTAGGCACACCATCCTCTGTTATTACACACACATATTGATACACACTTCTAAAGGTACAAGTTTTGCATAGTAATGCATTGGTTATTATTTTGTTGGGGTTTTTAATTTTTTGTTAGTATTACTTTGTTTATTGTTATAATTTTTTTGATCTATTTTTGATAATATATGGCCAAAGTTCAATTAAGAACCAAATTAGGAACCATTTAGTCACCATAAAATTTGACAATAAAATTATTTAAATTTAACTATTTTGATTAAGTATTGATTTGAGATAATAAGCACAAAGCAATGTTGAATTGAAAATAATTAAGGTATGTAGAACATATAATTTTATAGAGCATATTATACACCGGTTTAAGAATATAATAAAAAAATATTATAGGTTATATGTTAAGAATATAGTAGAGGACATCTTAAGAACATATTAATATTACAAACATATGAATAATTAGATGGCTTCTTAATTTCCTAGTCTAATAAAAAAAATTCATCAAAAAATTCTTCATTACATATTGTTAATTATGTAGTTACCAAATAAGTTCTTTCAATTTGGTAGCAAGACGTCTAATACTACGTTAAAAAAATATATGTGTGCTTTATGTGTGTAAGAAGAGGTCTTATACTAAGAAGAGGTCTTATACCATGTTAACTTTGTTGTTTCAGTGACTTTGAATGCACACATACATACCTTGAATTTGTGAAAGACACACAAAGAAACTGGTTATATTACTTA
>PHNY01023869.1:0-11088 GCA_003724115.2 Anethum foeniculum | reverse complement strand
AATTAGGGTTCTTCAATGGCTATCATGAATATCTAATTTGTGTATCTTGTTTTGCTAAAAACAATCCTTCTAAAGTTTATAAAATCCTCTCCCAAGGTAAATTATAATGCCTACAACTATCTCTTGAACGCCACTCCCATGATCATACAAAGTATAACTATTGAATATTAAGAACCAGGGATTATCAGTTTCACAATTCGGATATTAATCTCCCGATCTAATATTTAAATTGTGTCTATTATATCATGTACTGGAATCATAAACCCTCTCCCGATTCGTTATAATTACCATAGATACAATCAAAGGTTCGCGGCTCCCTTAATTGTGTTAAGCCCTCAATTACAAATTAACAATCACAAGAAAACTAAACAAACACAATAAGCCAGAAAATACTACCCAACTCTTGGATAAAGGGATTAGCTACTCATGATAAGATAAACAAAATATATATTAAGAACGCAAACCATGAGTTTAAGAATTGATGTAGAAAGAATACAACTTTAAAAGTTCCTTCGAAATCCAGACGAATCCCTTCGCTCCTTCTCCAATCTCCCTCTCAAAGTGCTTCTCTCCCTTCTCTCAAGAACGGTTAGCTAATTCTATTCTATTCTATGTTACAATATGTTGGTTGTCTACAGTATACAAAAACCTAAAATAATAAAGAATTTTAATGCTTTTTCCAAAATAATTTGGATTCTAATGTAAAATTCGTAGTCTGCCTTTCAGGCCTGATTCTAGGCTGCTCCAGTTGGATTCTTGATGTTGGGCCACCTTTGAACTCTAGATAATTCCGTTATCTTCGCATGGGCTGTAAAATCGCCCAATTCTGATATCTGGAACTAAAGTTAGGGCCCAAACAGTGATGTATGCGTGTGCAACCCAATAAATCCGAAATTCCTTATGATTTAAGTCCAAAAAGGCCCAATTTCTACCAACTTTGGGAATTCTTTATTTCCTGTCACAAAACATTAAACCCTAATTAATAATATCCAATTATTCATAAAATACTACAAATATGAGAATAAAATCCTATAAAATATATATAAATATATACTCTATCACCACTTATTCAAACTCCTCCTAAAATATTGAAAACATGCATGACTTATTCGAATGGACTTAACACAAACTAGTATGTATTTTTCTAGTTTTTGTTTCAAAATTCAAATTAGTATGTATTTTTCTAATTTTTGTTTCAAAATTAGTATGTATTTTTCTAATTTTTATTTCAAAATTCAAATTTTGGTTTCTAATTGAACTTTTTTTAATAGATTGATTGATTCTTCAGCTTGAGTCATCTACAAAGTAAGCGATTATTTAGTTTTAATGTTAAATATGTACTCCCTCCGTCCCACTAATATTGGCTATCAACCTAAATCCACATATTTAGTAATCTAGAAAAACTTACCTAACTTAACCTCAAATGTTAACATATTTAACAAAACTTAACATATTTAAGTCTTTATTTACTTTAATAAGGAAATGTGGGCAATACTTTTGGGACAGACATAAAAGGAAATGTGGTCAATATAAACGGGACGGAGGGAGTATGAGTTTCTCGTTTTCTTGTAATTTTTGTTGGTATATAATTATTTTTTTTATATACGTATGTGTGTATATGTTTAAAGTTATATATATATGTTTGTTTGTAATTAAATGATATGTTGTTATTTGTAGGGCTCTATTTGTGCTTTCTTGCTTGGTGCGCTTGCTTTCAGTCCCTTTGGTTATCTTCCTGGTAATTTTGTTCTTGTAAGTCTTTAATTTTATTTGTGTTATTGCGAATGTCATTGAATTTAAATACTTGTTTTGTTCGATAAATGATAACTGATATTGTGAATGTCTGTGAATTTGCATACTTGTTTGATAACTGATAATTTATATGCAAATCACATGGAGTTTTTTTATGTAACATTATTTTATTAGTTTTACCTTTAAGGGAGCTTCGTTTATCTTGTTGGTTTCTCATCTTATTTGATTGGTTTCTAATCTTCTTTGTTTTGTTACTAGTGTTCATTTTATCTTGTTGTAATAAGCCTGCCATTATTTCGTGTAGATTGTAAACAAATACTGATATCAAACACTGATATCAAACTGTCAAACCCTGATGATAACCTCTGATTTTACCTAAGTGCTAAACACGGATCATCAAATTATCTAACAATCTCCCCCAACTTGTACATGTGAAAATATGAACAAGTTTAAGAATTTGATGATGACAAAATAGAAATCTAAATGCAAGAATAAAAATTTATTACAACTAAATTGTATAAAAAATCAGAGTTTATTGTACAATCCTGCTATATCCAGTTGCTTCAGAAAAATATTTCTTTACAAGATGTTCTTCAGGAATGTTCAAGTACATCTCCAGCTTGATTCTGAGATCTTTAAGCTCTGGAGTAGAATCATCAATCTGATAAATAGCTGCTCTGAGGTCTGGAACCTTTGCTCTGCTCATATGAAGATCATCTAGCTAAATGACTCCAATATCTTTACCATCTGGGTTGAATGTAACAACATCGATACCCAACAGCTTAGTGATGTGAGCACCTCCCCTTGGCATATCAGCTATTGGACCATCATGAAGTTCATATTTGGGAATAACTGGATAAGCTGTCTTGTAAGGAAAACCTCTTTGTTTGATCTGAATCTGCTTCTTAATAAATTCTGACCATCTGGCAGTAGCAGAGTTTATGATCTTCAGTAGCTAGTGGATGTACTCTGACTCCTTCCAGGATTTGATCAGCAGATTCTCCTCAGATACTCTCAGTCTCTTACCAATAGATAAAAAGTATAACAGCTTTTCCTTAGGTGTGTTCCCATCAAAGTGATCAAGAACAAGAAAGACAGAAATCATCTTTTGTAAGTGCTTCAGCTGAATTTCTTCACCCAGGTCATCAGTAAGAGCAATGGGGTCTTTGATACTGAGATCATCCTCTTGATAGACTCTTTCCCCTTCTATACCAAGTCTGTCTCTAGTTTCAGGTCTTCTTGCAAGCACCTTAACACTGTAGACTTTCTTCCATAGCTCATCCTTCTTTGGCTGTGGCACTGAGTTGTTCTTCCATAACAGCTTTCTCTTCTCAACAGTAGATAACTGTGAGAGATCAGGATTTGCAATATCAATGTTTACCTCACCTCTATCAATGTTTACACCAGTATCAGGATTTGCTACTTCAGAATCTTGAACTTGTATATCAGGATCAAATTGAGCAATGTCAAAGGTTGATAAGAGCTGTTTATCAGTATTTAAGCCTTCAATATGAGTAGTATCAGTGATTGAAGCTTCCTTTAACTTCTCTTCCCAATCAGTACCTTGAATGATTCTTCTTCTTTTCTTGCTAACTTGAAAATGAGCTTCTTCTTCTTCATCTTCTCTCGCACCCTCAACTGCTCCAACCCAATCAGTATTTGGTTTTTGAAAAATTGGATCAATATAAACTGGAACAAGTTTGGATGGAGGTTCATCAACTTTCTGCTTCCCCTTATCTCCCCTATCTGCTAGTTGAATAGCCTGAGATCTAGTCACAGGTCTATCAGAGTTTGTGGCTCCCTTGAAGACAATGCCTTTCTCCCTAGGCCTTTGTGTCCTCTTCTTCTTAGGAGAATTAGTCATGGCTTTAGCAGCATCAGTACTTGACTTTGACTTCAAAAGAGCAAAGTTAGCTTCCATTCGCCTGATCTGCTCCAAGTCCATACCATCTTCCTGGAGAAACTTTCTAGCTACAGCTTCATCAGCATCAATGATTTTTTGATCTCTGTAGTAGAGTGTAGTTGATTTTCCTTCAATCTCCATAGTCTGCATGAACTGACTAGCTTCAGTACCAACTTCAATCACCCTGTCAGCCTGGACATCATCAACATCTGTTACGATTAGTGTTTTTTCTTCTGTCCTAATTTGAGTAGTAGTAATAGTAGTCAGCTTTTGTGACTTGGTCAGAGTCCTTCCTCTACCTCTGCCAGCACCAACTCCTCCTCCGATGGTTTTTACAGTTTTGACAACATTACTGCTACCAGCACCAGTTCCCTTATAACTCCTGGATGGGTTTCCACCCTTATGACCACCATCATCAGCATCATCATCCTCTTTATGTCCTTTGATGAAAGGAGTGCATTTAGATTTAGCCTTTATCTCCCCCTTTTTGTCATCATCTATAAAGAAGGATAAGAGAAGTTCCATAGAGCGCTGCAGAGAAGTCAACTGACCAGACATCTCCTCCTGCTTCTTTTCAATAGCAGTCTGTCTGTCAGTGATAGGCCTGAGTGCCTTCTTCAATGCCAAATCCTGACTCACCTTCAGCTTAGCAAAGTCTTGTCTAGCCTTGTCAACATCTGCTCTAACCTCTTTATGATTTTTCATGTAGAGACTTGATCAATATAGAAGAGGCTTTGAGATGAGCTAACAAAGCAGGATCTTGAATTTGAGCCTCAGCTGTGTGAAGGTGATCATGTGCAGTGGAATAAGTGAATGGCCTTTCAGGAACTTTCCAGAAGTGTCTTCATTCATCAGCCCTGTGAATGACTGGGAGATTTGAGTAGTAAGCATCTTATTCCTATTCCTTTTGTTCCTAAAGCATATCATCAGGAAATATAACTTCATTCAGATCTTCATCTGACTAGAGGGCAACCTTGATAGATCCTTGTGGAGACTCCTCACCAGTAGATGAAACCTGTACCTCTTCTTCTACAACATCAGCATTTAAATTGACAACTTGTGCCACTTTCTCTCCAGCATCAGGATTTGAATCATTATAATTCATTTCCACTGTGTGTGAGCCAACATCTGACTCCACACTATCAGTGTTTACCATGTCAACTCTGATTGCCTCTTCTACTTCAGCAACAGCAGTAGTGACTACGTGAGCTCTTTCAGGAATTAACAGAAGTTGGATTAGGTCTTCAGCAATAACATCAGCATTTCTTCTTGCTAATAGTGCATTTAACAGTGCATCTTCATCTACTGCAACTGTAGCTTCAGTGTATGTTGGAGATGGTGGAAGAAATGGATGTGTTGGACTTGCTGCAGTAGAAATGGAGATTCCCATTACTACATATTCTTGTGTTGCCATAGAAGGAAAACAAAAAGAATGTAACTGCAGAAAAGTGTCAGTGTTTATACCTGCAGGATTAGTACCAGCTTTTGGTGACTCAGAGTTTGGTTTCTCTACCTCTGAGTCTAACAATCTGAGAAAGTCTTGAAAGTCTTGAATCAGATGGAATCAGATGGAAATTAGAATCAATTCCATCATTCTCGAGGATGGCTGCGTAGTTGTTAGTAACAAACTCTGCTCCATAAAAAACAAACGCCTTGGTTGCCATTGTTTGAGTGAATTGAAAATATTTTAGATCTAGGGTTTCAGAGTTTAGAGAGTTCGAACAGATAATAGAGAGAGAGTAGAGAGAATAGATACATTTTTTGTAAAAGTGAATGTAAAGGAAAATTTGAAAAACACTTTTATTTATCTCTCTCTTACCTTTACTGAACATGGGCACATGGGCTTGGACAATATAAGTGGCTATAGCATAAGTATAAATGTAAACAGTTTTTATATTAATGAGTAAAAACTGTTAGAAAAATATAAAGAACACTCTCAAAGAATGTAAGAGTATTCTTCAGAGCTGCTAGGTTACACACCGAATGATAAAACAATAATCGACACATCTAGTGTTAACCTAATCCGTGTTTATATAATACATAGTTACACAAATCAATTACTACTAATATGATTACATAAGAATGACTAGATACATATCATATCTAATAATTGATTGCTCATTTCCATATGTTGAGAAACTGACATATCCTTGCAATATTCAAGATCTTCAATCACATAAATCATAAAATGATTTACTGCTTCCATAGAGTCTAACAATAAACACTGATAATAAATACGGATATCAAACACCGATATCAAACTATCAAACAATAAACTCTGATTTTTCCTAAGTGCTAAACACTGATCATCAAATTATCTAACATATTTAATTTTCAATTTTTCTTTTTTTAGATATGGACCGAATATGATTGAAAATTTAATTGATAAGGGTGATATAGACAATATAAAAACCTACATCCCCAAATTAACTTATCCAGTATTTTTAGTCTATTCAATTGATTTTAAATATATTTTAAAAAAATTTCAATTCACATTTATTTTATATGTTATTAAATTTTGGAAGTAGACAATAAAGAAAATCCTCTAGTAATTTACTATGAAGCCTAGCCTATTCTCTGCTTATAATATTCTTACAAATTTATTTTGGGCAAAATATTTCATTCATATTTTCATTTATTATTTATTTATATGGTGTATTTTGTCTTTATGTGTATATTATATGTGTACAAATATTACCATCAACAAAACTTATGCAAGTTTATTTTAATATAGGGAATCTCTTATTGTTTACTGTCTTGCTTGAAGAGAGAAACATGGGAAATGAGGTACACAACGCAAATATCACACCTTAATTTCTCAAATAATGTTTAAAGAAAAGTTAAATTGAAAGCAATTTGAAGGCAATTTTCAGATTAGAATATTTTGTATCTATTCGAGTTTAATGTGTATGTCCAAGATCGTAAGTGTCTTGTGATCTAGAAAACTAAAGAAACTAAAAGGAGAAAGAATACACAAAAAGGTAGTGGTTTTAGTTTAGCTATATTTTCTTGAAAGATCAAAATAAAAACCCATAGGATTCTTAAATTTCTAAATATTGATAGTGCATCAAATTTTTAAGTTTATTCTACATAGTTCATATCATTTAGTTGCATATATCAGATTTTTTTGCTATATTATTATGAAAACTTTTTCAATGGAATGAACTCACTTGTAATTTTTGTCAATAGAGTTATAATTATTTTTAGTGTTGCAAAGTATTTTTGGTTAAAATGAGTATAAGTTATATGTGTGCGTTTGTACATTTGTGATTTTTTTCAAGTTGTTTATTTGTTAAATGTGTTCTTTAGTTATGTTTTTAGATGTTAACAGATGGTTTCTTTTTTAGATGGGTTTGTGGTGTGAATTAGTTATGTGAAGGGGTTAAGTTACAGCCTAAATTCATGTATTGAATTTATCAAATGGATTATGTGTGAACTAAATGAGTACTTCAAGGCCTAAATTGATTATTTGAACATGATTAATATATGCACTCACATATGTTACCCTATTCATCATTTGGTGAATTGAACTATTTAGATTAGTTTTCTCTATCAACCCTAAATTAATAACCATTATGGTTGGTTCATCTAACTTTTTCATAAAAAAGGCTATTATTTTGTTTAGTATAATGTTTCTTCTTGAGTAAGCCACACAATACGAGAATAAGATCAAGTTCAAAATAGTATTTAGACCCTATGAGATGGTCTTTTTTTAATAATTTAGGTTTTAGTCATATTTTACATGGTTACCCATTGAAAGAGATCTTGATTCACATTTAATTTTGAATTTTTATTTTATCTTTAGATATGGATTAAACATCATTCAAAATTTAATTTATTGGGGTGCATCTCAAATAAACTTATCCAATATTTTAGTCTATTTTAAATATATTTTTTCAAAATTTTCAATTCACATTTCTTGTACATGTTATCAAATTTTTGCAGTAGAGAATGAAGAAAATACTATAGAAATTTACTACGCAAGACTGACCTCTTCTTTATTTTGCGGGAAATATTCTTAAAATTTTATTTTTTGCAAAATATTCCATTCATATTTTCATTTATTTTTTATTTATATGGTATATTTAGTCTTTATGTGTACATTGTTAGAAAAACCTAAAAAATGTAAATAAAATATTACATATGCTAGACAGAAAATTAGATAGTAGTTGAAGGGGTTCGGGATTGTGATTGGAGCAAGCAAAACTACAATATTTTTTCTGTGGTTATTCTATGGTTTTCAACCACTATGTAAAGGCATACCATCACATCCTCCACCCCTGCAATTATAACTGTCTCATTAATGATAATTAACACAATTAATTATTTTCGTATGTAACTCCTAATATATTATTAACATAATTAAATCATATGTTTGTAACTCCCACATAATGTATGTATTTTATTCTTATATTATATTTGAGAAATGAAGTCAAATACAACATCTCTCACTTCAGTATTTGTCAAATACTTTTAATAGCTCTCACTTTTGACATGGTCTACAATTATTTCAACCATCCAACTAAAATATGCTCAATCATTTCCCTAGCAGTATCTTAACTTTCTCGACTTAGTATTTAAGTCACATTAACTAACAACTTTACATGAATATCTTTTACCAAAAATATGTTCAATCACAACTTTATTTTAACTCCAACAAAAATAAATAGGTGTCCCAAAGTTGAATTCTTATTATTAGTATCACTTTGATACACACACTATAATAACCAATAAATTCAGGTACGTCTACCTAATAACCCATTTATACAACGTGCTTTTTAAGTACTTAGATTATGATTAGTGGCCTTAATCAAAAATTATTTTCATAATTTATTTACAAGACTTACAATATGTCAAGTAAAATCAATAGATTAAAAAATATATCAAAATTCCTACCACTTGCACATATCCCACATTTTATATTTTCTTTTTCCGCATTAATCAATTTCCCATCATACCCAACGAGGTATACAACGGATTGCAATTCCGCATCCTAAAACGAATAAACATTTTATTTTTAAAAAAAATTCTTAATTCAAACTCAACTTTCGAATTCTGAAAAAACTCAACATTTAAAAATATTATATCTCTTAATCAGAACTTCCTGAACACCTAAGTTTCTTTCGAAACCTTTTGGTTAGGAATCTTTTAAACAAACTCCCATTTTTCAAAGTATAGACGTAATTGTCTAATTCATTACAAATTTTTAGACAAGCTCCCACTTTTCAAAGTGTAGACACAATTTCTAATTCGCTTCTTATATATGCCTTTCTCATAAAGAAATTCTCAAATTTAAAACAGATCAAATAGTGTTATACTTTCTTTTCAAAATTCACTTAAAAATTGTAAATTTTCAATCTTTAGAAAGAATACACAACTTCCATATTTATTTTTATTCCATAAAATTAATCCTTTTTTTTCTTTTATGATTCAATTCCATTAATCAGATTCTCAATCTCAATAATACTTGAATACATTTCTATTGATGAAGTGACACTTCATCATCACAATTGTACACTCATTCACCTTTTTCGGTGGAGCTCTCGATTTTTATTTCCAATATTATATATATAAAATCCATTGTACATATCTCATTATATGAGATAATTCATTAAAAAAATACGTCATTTACTTTCTCAAACTCCAATTTGACATGTCTCAGCCCTTGTCACATCCGGGCAGGTATTTTTTCTACATGTGTGTATATATATGTTATATGATGAAAAAGTACAAAAAAACCACACATGTAAAAACACACATACATATAACAAAGCCTTACTTTTGCTAAAAATACTTTGCAACACTAAGAATAATTATAACTCTATCCTTGAAAATTACAATGAGTTTATTCGATTGATAAAAGTTGGATCAAAGTGGGAAGTACCGTCAATAGTTTATTTGTGGACTCCCGTCAAAAAGCTTTCATAATGATATACATTATTTTATGACTGAACATATTTATCAATTTTTTAGCATACAATTTTCATATTTGCCATATTATACACTCAATAACATGAACTATGTAGAATAAACTTATAAATTTGAACCGTATCAATATTCAAAGGAATCCTCCAAAACACTAGTGAGTTTTTATTTTGATATTTCTATAAATTTATAGCTCCAATAAACTACTAACTTTTTTTGTTATTTGTGCTTTTAATTTTTTTTAGTTTTCTACAACACAAGTATAGAGATTGAAATACAATAGATACAAAACATTCTAATTGTAAAATTACAGTCCAATTGCTTTCAAGTTTACCTTTTTTATACAACATTTGAGAAATTAAGATGTGATATTTGCATTTGCTATCCTCCTTTCCCATGTTCCTCACTTGAAGCAAGAGAGTCAACAAAAAGAGATTCTATATATTAAAATAAACTTGCACAAGTTTTGCTCGTGGCAAAGTTTGTACTCATATTATGTATGTTGTACTTTACTTCATTTGTCAAATATAATATAAGAATAAAATACATACATTATGTGGGATTTACAAACATATGATTTAATTGTGTTAATAATATATTAGGAGTTACATATGAAAATAATTAATTGTGTTAATTATCATTAATGAGGCATTATAATTGTAGTGGCGGAGGATGTGATGGTATGCCTCTAAATAGTGTTGAAAACCATAGAATAAGCACACAAAAAATATTGTGGTTTTGCTTGCTCCAATAACAATCCGGAACCCCTTCAACTACTATCTAATTTTCTGTCTAGCATATATAATATTTTATTTACATTTTGTAGGTTTTTCTAACATTAGTATCCGAGCTAGGTTGATTATCCATGGTGACTTTTCAACTCAAGTCAAATTGCTGGTTTCGAAAATGGTTGGTTATTAGGTTTATTTATTTGTTTGAAATTCCGGGTGGTTCATTTGTTCATCAATTTTGGGTGGTAAGAAAATTAGTAGTAATTTTTAAGTGGTATCTATTGACACGGTTTCTCCACTCATGCAATCTTATTCATTCTTTTGGTTGTTTGTATCCACACCTATATCTTTTTATTCATAAATAAATTTTTTGATGAATTTTAGTAATATGATGCTTTTGCCCTGTTTTTGTCGTTAATCGATTTTGAAGTTGCATGAGATTTATGAAAATCAAAAATTGACTAGCACTTGATGTTACATATGTTAGTGTTTGTACCCTAGAGATAACACTATTATGTTTTAGTATAAGACATATGGATTATTAAAGTTTATGTTCTATCGATTATTCTCTTTTATAATTTATTAACTCTTAATTTACTGCGATATATATGTTAGATTAATAAATGTCCTTGGAATATGATATGCATTCTATATCACTAAGTATGTGACTTGGAAATGAGATTATGAGAATAGTATCAATATTCCTAAAGATCCCTAGTCGAGTATTATTATTAAGGGACAATAATAATGCATTAAGACTGGTGTGTTTGTTGACAG
>PHNY01023826.1:17219-35060 GCA_003724115.2 Anethum foeniculum | reverse complement strand
TTTCCAAGCCGATACGACTTCTTTGTGGAGTCCTATTAACAAGTTTCTACTTGGGGAAAGGGAGGCGTACTTTACGTTTCAGAGTCATGGATTCTATTCGAACTAGGAGTTAGCGTAAGAGTCCGAGTGGCGCCGGTCCAGCACTATTTATTGGCACAAATGGCCAGTATGTTCCGGGAGCGGTTCATCCCAACAGGAAGAGTTCCGGGAGCGGTTCATTCCTGAGGAAGTTCTGGGAGCAGTTCTTCCTTCTACATGTAGACAATATTTGGATTATACGACTGCGACTGATCATCGTAAGTATACAACCTGGCGCGGTGATACTCCAAATTATTAGTTCATCATCTAGATTCGATATTTTCTGCAACTCTATCAAAGGCACCCCGTTAGGAAAGGCTACTACTGTGCGATAAATAAGAGTTGGCAGGGTCAAACGTTCAAAATGAAGTTTTTAAAATGAAGTATCTAGAACTTCATCTTTTAAATAAAAGACTGAGACTTGGGTTATAAATGACATAACAAGAAGTTCTCAGTGGTTTTTCAAGAAAAAGATATGCTATATTTTAATTGTAACATTATGTACATGTTACAAAAGAGAATTGATGATAATGCTTTTATAAGAAAAGATTTATGAAAAATATTAAAAGACAAGGTTGGATATATAAGATCACCTTGTATCAGTACTTTATGACGTATATTCGAACTCTATTTATATTTTTACTTAACAGAGATTTTCAGAAATTATGAAAAGATTTTATGCTGAAGTACCTAGTAACTTCATCGTTTAAACTCTATTAAAACTTTGTTCATATTATGCATAACAAAGGTTTTAGAGGTATTATGAAAAAGGCATTATGCATTATCAACCAGTTATATATTCTTGTGGGCTATATTGCTCACTCTTGCTTTATTTTATTTATCACACAACAACAACTAGGAAAGATGGCCAGACTCAAGCATACCCTACGCAAGTCCGTGGGAAATGCTCCTCGAGTACCCGCTGATATCATAGCCGCCATTGCTGCAGAGGTAGATGTTACCCATAGGCTTGACTTTCAGCTTTTGGTACCAGACTTATTTATATTATGACTGGTGGAATATTATGGCAATGAGCAGATAAACTTATGTTTAATCTTTTGGGTCTGTAATAACTTTAATTTGTGGATTACATGACTTGAGACTTATTTCAATTTCATCTCTAGGACTATAACTAGTTATGGTGTGTGTATTATTGCGTGGTCACAGCATGCAGTTATTTATTTATGATTCAAGTTAAGTATTTATATTGGGATTAAAGACCTTAATGACTCGGATCCCTGACCCCGGATATGAGGGTGTTACAATAAGCGTGACATAACAAAAGTCATTAAAAGGACCCACGGTTTATTAGGGTCGACGGTTCACGACTCGTGTTACCGAAGTAAGTCCGCTTGAAAGTATTTAGTGACATTAGCTTTCTCGACATAAATTGTCTGCAATTTCATTTACATCTTACCATCAATGTTTATTTCATCAGGTCATGATGCACGATCCTCTCATGCAGTTCCCAAATGGCCTCAATTCCTTTACAAGCTCAGCACAATGGAACCTTTGTTGCTCCATGTCATGTCCAATCCATACAAGACTAAAGATTTTATAATGGTGAAGGAGATATGTCTACTGGTCTAGTGAAAGCAACCCCCCCATAATCAATCAATAACCTTTCAAGACGGTTGCACTGTTGAGAAATCACTGTAATATCGGTATTTATGCAGCTAATTTGATTTCCAGTATCCCAATATCGGCCATCATTTCTTTGTAATTGGTATCACATCTTCGATCGTCATTGGAGATCTGAATTTGATGTGAAATCTATTCTCAATCGAAAGATTGTGCACATACATTTCTTTCCTACTTAAGGCAAAAAAACAAAACTGCGTATTCACACATTCTGGTTTAACAGTATACGAGATATTTTGATTCAAGAATCCAGGGAAAGATTCAGAACATTACCGTAGAAGAAGTATAGTGGTCCAACAGTCATACGATTGAGACTTCTACATGAAATAGGCTTTGAAAAAAATATTAATAAAAATATTTTTCAAGAATGAGAAATCTAATAGTAACAATACAAAGTAAATTAGTCTAGTCTGCATTTTATGAACTTTAAATTTACATTTAAAACCCGAATCTACTCAAGCAAAAATAAATAACGTAATATGTAAGCATGATCGAATATTCTTTTTTATGTCATAATATTTGATAAATATCAATTTCTTGGAAAATTTTGGTTATTTGCTTTATCACATATCAAAGTAAACAAATGTGTCGAGTTCAAGAGTTTGTAGGTGGGATCATTGAAATGTTTGAGGGAGTTGATGACAAACCCTATATAACTACTAAATGGTTCTACACGACCAAAGTACAGTAAAAACTATTTAATATAATAGTCCTGTTGTATTTTAGTTTTTGATGATGTCGGATAAATTTGTTATTTTAATAGTATAGTTTCAGGTCATAAAAGATTACTCAAACCTTATTAATGATAATGAAGGGTTTCGTGTGTATACATAACAGCGAAAAAACACGAAAAATCATAATAAAATTGGAATAAAAATGAAACCCTTCACAGGATCCATGCAAAAATAAAAGATTTAATTCGGAGATTAAGAATAAATACCTTAAGAAGTTTTAACAGTTCACTAATAGAAAAATAATGGAGATCCAAAACTTGTTCAATCACCACGCATCCCTCTCTCGCGATCTACGCTCTATCGATATCCACACGAATGCTTAAACTCAAGGATCAGATATGTACTAGCATAAAATTGTTTTTTTCTTCCTCGCACTCTTCCCTGTTGGTAGCTAGGGTTTTTATTTAATAAAGTCTTGATCTTAAAAATTAGCCACAAGAGAATTATATAGAGAGTAGGAAAATGAATTATAACTCTTAGCTAATCTGAAAGTACTATTTTTATTATAATTAAGTTTCACTTAATTATATAACAACTAAATTTCAGAATTAGTATTAGTAAATTCAAAAATATCATTATTTATCTAATTAATTAAGTCATACTTAATTAATAGTATAAATAATTCAAATTACTTTAATTTAATTCAAATCCGAATTTAAATTAAATAATCGTTCAAGCATTTTTTTGTGTGGCCCTGTAGGTTATTATTACGTTGGCAACGAATTCTAAATCTAATTTAAAATTGTAACAATGAGCGGTATCTAGTAATATATCATTGATACCCTGGTAATAATAATTAAATCGGTGACTCGATTAAGTTTTTCGTGAATAATGTACAATGTAATATAATCCCTTTAACCATATATTATACATTAAACTCGAGGCATGTAATGTTTCAACCTCTTCATAATTTAATCCAGGTTTCCTTGATCAATGAGTAGATTATCTTTTCAAATCAATATTTGAGCATGACCATGCATTTCATAGTCTAGCTCAAACAAGAGGCCAATAATATCATTCCTAAAAGAGGAGGGTTAAATCATTTCTAGATCATTCATATTTCTCATACGATTTATAATATACCCGAAGTACACTTTTATCATTCTCCGATCAAAGGTAACTTTTAACGTAATCGAAGTACATTAATTCTTGTATATAAATATAATGATTTCAAGTATAAGGACCATTAAATCATTATCACTGTGAGAATTATTTATGACACAATAGACATGTAAAATCTCACATTAGGTCTATCCAGCACCATGTATATTTACATATGCCTATGTTTTGACTTTAATATCAATATACGTATGATCAATGAGATGTGATCATCAGTCAACAAACACACCAGTCTTAATGCATTATTATTGTCCCTTAATAATAATATTCGACTAGGAACCTTTTGGAATATTGATACTATTCTTATAATCGCATTTCTAAGTTACGTACTTAGAGGTATAGAATGCATATTGATAATCTCATTAAATTGCATAAATTTATACCTATTTATTGTTGTTTTTGTAATTTAATAAATTAATTTTTTGCTTTTCACTAGTACATAAATGATCTTTTACGTCGGTTAAAAAGGTCATATACGTCGGCTAAATGGCGACGTATAGAGGGGGATGTATATAGTAATGAAGTTTTATATGTCTGGGAAGATAGCGACGTAAAAGGCGGAATATACGTTGGGTATTAAGCGACATAATAAGTCCAAAAACTGATGGATATGAGTCAGAGAAGTCGACATATAAATATTGAAATACCGACGTAAAAAAGTCTAACAACCGGCGTATATTATTTTTACCTTTACATCGGTTCACTTAGATAATTGATGTATATACCTTATATTTTATATGTCACCTAATTTTTATAGGAACCGACGTATATTGTCAAAAATATTTGAAAAAAATTATATTTTTTCTATTTTTTATACACCTATTGGACAATCAAACACCTGCTGTAACCAAAATTTGTACAACTAAAAACTTGAGATGACCAACATTTTGAAGCTTCCAGATTCAATTTGAATACAATTATAGAGTAAATAACATATTATTGACATAAAGAAATTCTTTTACAATGTTTCTAAATTCTCAATCTTAACGCGTCAACCATATCATATAACATAGACTGTACAAGTAAAGTTAAGATGATGTATTGACAAAATTAAGAACTCTGCTGCTCCAAACAAGTTTGATTTAACCAAATTTTCTATTCCTATATTCTCATGTCAGCATCTATGTAATCACCACATGAATAATAAGATGTAATCACTAACATAAAACATTAAAAAAATTTAGCAAAAAAATTACAAAATTATGACTATTTCAACAACGGAATATAGATAAACTAGAGTCCAATGGCACATGGTATGTTAAAATATCATGCTTATCGGAGGAAAGGAAGCAAAAGGGACTGCCACACAAGTGTCTCTCCTGAGTTTATAACGAACTAAATAAGATATGATATTTGTTTAAATAAGATATAACTAAATGTTTAGCAGTTTACTCTAAAACATGCCTGACTAATGCTTGATTTTGAGAATTTCTATGAAACAATAACGAAGGATTCAGTAGGGTTCAACGTAAGTTTGGAAAGCTGAACACGCAATAAACTCAAGGACAAGCTATTAGCTCATAGAAAAAGAGGGACTGCAAATTTGTCATCTAGTTCAAAAGTCCTGGTAGCTCCAATATATTGTCAACCTTATTATTCCTAAGTACTCATCTAACTTGCTCAAAACAAATAAAAAAGAAAAAAAAATATAACTAACAATACAATTTAAAAAATTCAGTATTTCTCCACAAAAGTTGTGGATTGTCGTCATAGTAAATTACTATGATTTTAATCCCCCAGTTAATGAGTTACAGTTTTAGGCTTAATGATTTCTTGCTTTTACTATTACTGATAAAGATAATACTTAATAACTTAAGTAAATAAAATTTTGGATTAATAGTTAGAAAATGATAAACAGAGAGTCATAATTAAATAGGTGTATACACATAAGGATGACATGATCTTAAACCTCAAGTCCTCAGATACCCTTAATAGTTTATTCATTAAAATGTGGTAAAGAATAAATGTGAAGGCTTCTATAATATCCTGTATTTTCGGAAATTATTATTATTATTATTATTATTATTATTATTATTATTATTATTATTATTATTATTATTATTATTAGAGCAATTTTTATGATTGTTTTATTAGTGAAGGAATAAAATTGTGGATATTTTATTTCTGTCTGATGTTTTCTCGTTCTTAAATGACAATATGCTAATTGATCGTGTTGTATCGATACTTGTCGGTGTTGTGAAAGTTTTTATTTACTTTCACTATTTTCAGAACTTTATTAAAAGCCGATCGTTGTATCGATATTGGAAAACTAAGTTTGTTCAAAATTTTAGGGGACCAGGAAAATATTTTATCCTCGTCAAAATTATAACAGGTTTTTCATCCGGGTTTAAAAGTTTATTTATTGAAAGTATAAGAATATTATAGAATGTGGAATATGCATATTTGTGATTAATTTAATATTTAGAATTTTTGGACATATTTAATTATGTCCTTTAAAAGTTAAAATTTATATTTTTACTAGTATTTTATCCGTGTCCACCCTAGTATCGGGTGAGTGGTGCAAATATAATATTTTGTGATAGCTTAATTGCGTGCTAAAGGAAATATTATGTGTTTATTTGAATAAAAATATTACGTGGTAATTATTATCTGTGGTACCGTGAGTACCAGGATATTTTTCTGATAATTGTTACGTGTTTAAATTGTAATTATATGAAATTAGACGTTAGTTGGACTCGTTTATATTAACATACGTTGCATATGCATGTTTTGACTCATTTTATGCGAGTTGGTATATTTTATAATTATTTTCAGGGTTTATTATAAATTTAGGAAATGTTTCATTTTCCAAATAATTATCATTTAGACGATTAAAGTGATATATTTTGATTATAGATGCGGGTCATTCGAGATGATCAGAACCAGACAGATTGGATAAAGAGAAATTGACTGAGATTGCATATCGGGCTTTTAGTGACCGCAGTAATGGAAAATTAGAGAATTATTGAAATAAAGATGGTGATGGCATGAGACGAAAGAAAGAGATAGTTATCTTAGTTGAGTGGGTAATAATTGCTAGGGACCAAAGGCAAGTACTATTTACCTTCTTATTATTATGCAAGTATTTCTTCCCATATTCTACATCCAGAATATTTAAAGGTTTTACATATCAAAATATCGAGATCTGATTATGCAAATATTCATCCTTCATTTTAAATATTTTAATATTCAAAATGTTTACTTCTGATTATGCAAGTATCCCTCCCCTATTCTACTTCCAGAATATTTAATGGTTTGCATATCAAAATATTGAGTTATGATTATACAAGTACTCTGCCACTATTCTATGTTCAGAATAGTTAAGTGTTTTTACATATCCAAATGCTGGGTTTTAAATTATGCAAGTGATCTTACTATTCTACATTCAGAATAGAAAAATATTTATGTTTTGGAAAGAATAAAGTTGTGTTGAGATTATTCCTGACCATGTGAAATGGGGGAACTGAATTATTAAGGAGGTCGATTAATTCGGCTCCTTTCATAAAATATATTTAAGATTGGATTGATTGCGTAAGCGGCCGTTGATGGCGGTCCAGTGAGGGCTAGGTATTATATGAAATATTTATAATACCATTTTCTGCCACAGGCCAATATGTTTCCTTCTATTTGGTACCTATGTTTTTGGAGTTGCTTCTACGAAGCAGGATTCGGTATTATTACAGGGACCTGATTAGCTGTGATAGTACATCTGTCTGTGAAAGATTCTAAACTAAAACTTATCATTTATTGTTAAAGCTTATGATAGCTTTATTTACTGTTCAGATATTGTTGTTTATCCTTACGTTGGATATTACTATGGATACTGTTTTACCAATTATGATTTTTAATGAGATTTAAATTATGGCTGAAGCCTCTGCTGCTGAACTATCAAAAAGGTTTAGCGAAAAAGTATTGAAAAATATCAAAAATGGTTTTGATAATGTTAAGGAATCAAATATTGAATTTCTTGACTGTTTCTTCATTTCAAAGAAATTTATCGCCATATAAGTTCTGCTCAATAGCAGATATCAGTTTTATTCAAAAACTCATAATTGTTTTAATACTGTCATGTTATGCTCTTGATAATCTTGATGAGCATTTCTTTTGCAAATACTTGCCTCTTTCAAATTTAACCTTCTAGTGAAAGTTATATTGGCGAGAAAAAGCCGCGTAGTTTGGAAGAGGAAAAGAAAGATGTAAATTGGAGATGGTTGGGCCAGGTTACTCGAAAATAGAGTAAGTGCTATTGTATTAAGTTGTTTTTAATTATATTAGTTATATTATCGTTTAAATTTGGCCTAGTATGCTTCTTTTCGAAGTTATACTAGTGGGTTAAGTTTTGAGTTTCAAGATTCTGGAAAAAGAATAATAAAAGAAAAAGGAATTTTTATTTGGGGATTTTGGATTCTTGTTTCTAGCACTGTAACCTAAAAAGATCTGGGTATAATTGGGGTCGGATATTATATTTCAATTGTTGGAAAAATAATTGGTGACTATTTATGGATTAAACAGGTTTTATTATTTTGAGATTTCAGTGACGACCAAATCCTCTAACCCTAGATTTGGGGGCGTTACAGGTTGGTATCAGAGTTAAGATCATAGTAAATTAGAAACGGGAGTGTGTGGGAGTGTGTATAGTTATGTGAGAACGCTAGAGCTCATATAGAGTTCGTATTGGACTATTGGATATAGTACCAATGAATAAGTTAAGATAGGCGTACTCATTTGAGATGATTGCGCCGAGCTGGATAGAACTCCTGGCAGCTGTAGATATCAATTGTGAAATCTTCTGAGACTATTAAGAATGGACGACGAAATAGAATATCGTTTACCTTAGGACGTGAAGAAAAGGAATTTAGAAGCGGATGAAGAGTCATTAGAAGAATCGATAAAGAAGGCAGTTTTAAAGACCTTGGCAATACCTTCCCCTTTGATAAATTGTTTTGGCATGTTTCTAAAAGAAACATTTGTTAAAGGATATATTCCCTCTTCCTGAAAAAGGTATTTTAACATTTGTTTTTAATCAGGTCATGTTTTACATATGCCAGAGGTTATTATGAAATCTATTTCCAGGTTTTGATAGCCCTGTTAAGTCGTGATAATGGAACTTCCACTTTCTTTTATGGTGGGTAGTTTTATAGTTGGGGTGGTACCACTTGCCCTTTTTGTGCTAGTAATTTTCTTTCATGGCTATTTATTTTCCTCCAGAAATATCGCCTTTGGAATATGATCAATTTTGATCCAAAGTGTGCATCAAATTATAATTCATTAGAAAGTATTATTTGTTGATTTGATTTTGAATTCCTTTCATATTCTCTACTTTGACTGAGACGAACAACTCTATTTATAGGGGATGCCAGGACTCTCTATCTGTGTGATAGGAGTTAGATGGGACACAATCACTGGTGTGTTATGTTTTATAATAAAGGCTGATTACCTTTTATTGTAAACGTCAGAACTAAGGCACACAACATCAGGTTCTTTTGATCATATTGATCTCACAGTTATTCTTTTATTTCTAATAATGGTTGCTCTAGAATTCGTAATTTGATAACCACAATTGTGGGACACTTATTATGATATGGAACTTTTTCTCTTCAGAGTTCCATGATTTTATCATCTTTAAAATATTTGAAAATATGCCAATTAAGTTAGAATGAGTTGTCTCTGCCAAGTTAGAGCAAGACTTTATGATGGGATTACCATGAGCGATCACGGGTCACGATGCGATTGAAATACCAGTAGCGTATAATGGAGCCAACTCATTCTCTTTCCATCAATGAAGATTATCCTATCGAGAAGTTGGTCAAATTTTATGAGGAAGAGATAATAGTAGTGCCATGTGAAGCTTAGGTGGCGATTGTGTTAGACAAGAAATTCAAGATTTTATTTGTGATTACAGAAAGTTGTATACGAATTGAAGTTATCATCAGTTTTAGAATGTGCATGGTATGGTATCTTGTATTAAACTAAAGAGCAAGTAAACCCAAATGATTGGCTCGTGAGAGAGTATGAATATGGATAGTGGTTAAACCAGGTTTGTCCTATGTGGAAACCCCGGTAAGAGTTTCAGATAGATTGAATAAATGTTAAAGATAAAAGATTTAGTTTAATGGCAATTGTGATTTTAATTGGAAAGTTGGCAAGAAGAACCGTAGTGCTTTCTTCGGCTGATTCCGAGGACGGAATCCTTATAAGGGGGTAGATTGTAATATCCCATATTTTCAGAAATAATTATTATTATTGTTTGAGCATTTTATGTGATTGTTTTATTAGTGAAGGAATAAAATTATGGATATTTTATTTCCATCTGATGTCTTCTCGTTTTTAAATGGCCAATATGCTAATTGATAGTGTTGTATCGATCCCTGTCGGTGTTATGAAGGTATTTATTTACTTTCACTATTTTCAGAACTTTATTAAAAGCCAATCATTGTATCGATATTGGCAAACTAAGTTTGTTTAAAATTGTAGGGATCGAGAAAATATTTTGTTAAATACTGATTCTCAATGATCAAGAGAAGCTCAGGATGACTGGTCAGGATTTGGTGCTCATCAGTATTTGTTATGGCATCAGTATTTGACATGACATTAGGATTTGAAGACCATCAAGAAATTAAGACCATTCAGGATCTGAAGATCAATTATGTTCCTTAAATTGAGGGATAGATTACTGTCGATTCCTGACTTCTAGGATCTTGTTAAATCAATCTAGGATATGTATTATATGCAGTTAGAAATTGATAGAGTATATCCTGAATTGATTTTGTAACTGTGTCAATTGTATCCAACCCCCCTTAAACAATTGTATCTTACTGGGCAACAAGTGGTATCATAGCCTAACTGATAAAGTAATATCAGGTTAGATCAAAAATGTCTTTGAACAAGTATGAAAGCATCAAAATAACCATTCTGAATAAAGTTGAATATCCAACATGGAAGGTGAAAATGTTGATGCATCTAGAAGCAACAGATCCCGATTATCTTGATATAATCAATGATGGACCACCAGTTCCAACAAAACTGGTACCAGTGTCTGCTACTGTTCGTGAGCATTATCAAATCAAGGAAAGGAAAGAATGGACGGCTGAAGAGAAAGCTTCTGTTCTCAAAGATGCAAATGTAAGAAATATTTTGCATAACAGTCTTGAATCTGTGATGTCTAAAAGGGTAATAGCTTGCAAGTCTGCCAAGGAAATCTAGGATACACTGGAAACACAGTGTCAAGTTACAATGGCCATCAAGAAAAATAGAAGAGTTGTTCTTATTCAAGAGTATGAACAGTTTGAGGCCAAAGCAGATGAGAGTCTCACTGATATTTATGATAGGTTTCTGACCTTGCTGAATAATCTATCATTAGTGGGAAAGGTGTATGATCTTGAAGATTCAAACACAAAATTTCTGAGAGCTTTGAATGAAGAATGGGAAACTCAAACATCTATCATCAGACAGCAGTATGAATTGGAGGTTGTTTCCTTGGATGAAGTTTATGGTATGCTTAGAACTCATGATATGGAGATTCAACAAAGAAGAGAAAGAAAAAGCAATAAAAGAAAATCAGTTCTTTGAATGCAAAAATCAAAAGTTCTAAGTCAAAAGCTTTTGAGAGCTCTAAAAGAAGGAGTTATGAACCTGAACCAGATACTGATGATTCATCGTCAAATCCTGATGATGATATTGATGTGGACATGACAGATCCTGATGTCATACAGATGGCTGCTATGATAGTAAAAGGTTTCAACAGGATGAGGTTTAGAAAATCTCAAAAGAATATAAACTTCAGGAAGAAGTATTCAGGTGAAGATAAGAAATTTTCTGGGAGAAAGGAGAACAAAGACTACAAGACTGGCAAGGTTGACAGATCTAAGATCAAATGCTACAATTGTGATGAAGTTGGTCATTTTGCTACTGAATGCAAGAAGGCAAGAAATGACAAGGGCAAAAGCAAAGCACTGATCACTTCAAACAAGTATTGGATGGACTCTTCTGACTCTGAAAATGAAGAGATAAGCTATACACTGATGGCTAGCTTGGAAAATTCTGATTATCCTGATGCAAAGGTATCAACATTTCCTTTTAACTTTGATACTGATAACTTGTTTGAGTTGAAAGCTTTTCTTAAAATTCTTCATGGAAACTTTAAGAGTTAAACCTTAGAGAATGATAGACTGATAAAAGAGAATGAAGAGCTAAAAACAAGAAATGATAGTTTAGAAACTGAATTAGTAATCATGTATGAAATTCAGAATGAATGTGATAAAGCTAAGCATACAAAAAATAAATTGGAAGTACAGCATGTTAGAAAAGATTTTAGAAGATGAAAGGAAGACCTTTAAAACTTGGACAGACTTAGGGAAAAAGGTCCATAGCATGTTCAGTAAGAAAAATTGAAAAGAGTGTATTGGCTATGTAGATGAAAATAATGATGTTGATACTGAAAATGAGATAACTTATACAACTCCCATTAAGTTTGTTACCTTAGGATTCAGTGAACCCAAATCTACTTTTGAGAAGGGTTCAACCTCTAAATCTCAGGAGAAGAAAGAGATGATAAAACCAGACAAAAAGGAAAAGAATATAGGACTACTGTCAAAAGGACAGTTGAAAAAGAAAATATCTGAGGTTAGTGGAAAACCTCAAATAATAAGTCCTAAAAGGAATATAAATGGAAAACAAGGAATTTCTAAAGCAAATAACTATAAGTTTATTCATGATGCTCCAAGAAAAGCTTGCTTTAATTGTGGTAATATTAATCATCTTGCTATTGATTGCAGGAGAAGTAAGAAAAAGAAAACTATTATTCTTAAGTCTGATGTTAGGTGTAATGCAGTATTTTATAAACCACAAAATCCTTGTTTCCATTGTGGTAGCATTTGGCATTCTATTTACACTTATAGTGCATATCATGAATTTTTATCATAAATATTATGATCATTTGCCCAAGTTCAATAAAAAAATCTTATTCTGATAATGCTACTAGAAATGCATCTCAAAATTCCTCTACTGATAGAGCAAATATATCCAAATCCTGATAGGGTTAATCCTGACAAGATTAATCTTGATGGACCAAATCCTGATAAGATGAATGCACAAAAACTTAAGTTGTTTAAAAAGAGGGCCCAACAAGTGCGGGTCCTTAAAAATTCTTCTAATTAATTAAATTTCTGATTGCAGGGTAATAGGAGAAATGTACTTGTCTTAGACAGTGGATGTTCTGGACACATGACTGGAAATAAATCCCTTCTATCAGAATTTGAGAGGAAGGCTTACCCAAATGTTTCTTATGGTGATGGCAACATAGGTCATACTTTGGGATATGACAATTTGGTGATCTCAAATGTCACATGAGAATGTAGCTGTAGTAGAGGGACTGAAGCATAATCTTTTGAGCATTAGTCAAACTATAGATAAAGGCTATCATGTGGTATTTTATGAATCCCATTGTGATGTGATTCATTCACAGTCAAAGAAGATTGTTCTTAAAGGATACAGACATGGGAACATTTATGAAGCAAGTCTGCATGCAAATATTGATTGAGAAGCTACTTGTCTGATAAGCAAGGAATCAGTAGATGAGAGCTGGAACTAGCATAAAAAACTCTCACACTTAAACTTCAACACAATCAATGAACTTGCAAAGAAGGAGCTAGTGAGAGGATTACCGAACAAGCTTTATTCATATGATGGATTGTGTGATGCATGTCAAAAATCTAAGCAAAGGAGGGTGTCTTTCAAAAGAAAAACAGAATTCTCAATCACTAAACCTTATCACATACTGAATCTAGACCTCTTTGGACCTGTAAACATTATGTCCATCAACAAAAAGAGGTACACACTAGTAATTGTTGATGATTTTACTAGATATACTTGGGTTTATTTTCTGCACCAGAAGGATGAAACACCAGAAATACTTTTGGATCATGTTAAGCTGATAGAGAATGGACATAGGTACAAAGTGAAGATTCTTAGAAGTGATAACGGAACTGAGTTCAAATATTCAAAAATGGAGGAATTCTGTAGATAAAAAGGCATATATTAACAGTTCTCAGCTCCTGGTACTCCTCAGCAAAATGGTGCGGTTGAGAAGAAGAACAGAACATTGATTGAAGCTGGCAGAACATTGCTAGAAGAAACTAAACTTCCTACATATTTTTGGGCTGAAGAAGTTAACACAGTCTTTAATACTCAAAATATTACTTTGATAAACAGGCATGGTGTTACTCCTTACCAGATGCTTAAAGAAAAGAAGCCAAGCCTTAAACATCTGCATGTGTTTGGTTGCAAATGTTTTGTTCTTAAAACTCATACTGAATAGCTGGGAAAGTTTGAATCAAAAGCTGATGAAGGAATATTTGTTGGCTACTCAAAATCAAGAGCATATAGAGTTTTCAACCTAAGGACAAATACTGTTGTTGAATCCATCAATGTCACTTTTGATGATAAAAAGATTCTTGGTTTTGAAGATGACTCCCATGAAAGCTTGATCTTTGCAAATGAAAATGCAAAGTCAGAAGCAGTAGCAAATACTGATGAGTCATCAAATCCTGATACTCTATCAGATCCTGATGATGACTCACATACTGATGAACATGGACATGTTGAGGGGGTGCAACAATAAAGTTCAAATGAGAGTTCAATGAATGAATCATCAATACAAAGTACTTCTCAGACAAATCAGCATGAGGAAAATACTAATTCTGCATCAGGAGAACTGGAATCCAATCATGATACTTCATCTAGAGCTGACAACACAGATTCAGAGGGAGCCTCAAATGATTTTGAAGAGGTATGTAATGCAGGGAGAGCTTCTAGCTCTAGAAGGAATCTTCCACATATCAGGAAGTAGACAAATAATCATACTCCTGATCTGATCATTGGTAATCCTGATGAAGGAGTCAAAACAAGAAGAACAACACAAAAAAATGTTTGTTTCACAACTTACTTTCAAAAGAGGAACCAAAGAAAGTTGAAGATGCTCTTAAACATGCTGACTGGGAACTTTTTATGCAGGAAGAACTCAATGAATTTGAAAGGAATGAAGTGTGGAAATTGGTGCTAAGGCCAAAGAACATATCTATTGTAGGTACAAAATGAGTCTTCAGGAACAAGACTGATTCAGATGACACAATTATCAGAAACAAGGCAAGGCTGGTAGCAAAAGGCTATTCTCAATATGAAGGCATTGACTATGATGAAACTTTTGCACCTGTTGCAAGGCTTAAAGCTATCAGGATTTTCATAGTATATGCAGCTTATAAGAAATTCAAGGTTTTTCAAATGGATGTCAAAAGTGCATTTCTTAATGGAGAACTGGAAGAAGAAGTCTATGTTGAACAACCACCAGGATTTGTTAATCCTAAACATTCTGATCATGTCTATAGATTAGAGAAAGCTCTTTATGGACTAAAGCAAGCACCTAGAGCATGGTATGAGACACTTCATAAGTTCTTACTTGAAAGTGGATTCAAAAGAGGTACAATTGATAAAACCCTGTTTTACTTAAATCATGGTAAGGACTTGCTTTTAGTTCAAATTTATGTGGATGACATTATTTTTGGATCAACTAATCAAAAGTTATGTGAGAAGTTTTCAAAGATGATGCAATCGAGGTATCAAATGAGCATGATGGGAGAGATGAGTTACTTTCTGGGATTGCAAATCAAACAGACTGGTGATGGTATTTTCATAAATCAGTCTAAGTACACAAGGAATCTTTTGAAAAGGTTTAACATGCAAGACAGTGCAACTGCTACAAACCCTATGACCACTGCTACAAAGCTTGATCCTGATTAAGGTATAATAGTAGACATTACAAACTTCAGAGGTATGATTAGATCACTACTATATCTAACAGCTAGTAGGCCATATATTATGTATGCAACCTGTTTGTGTGCAAGGTTTCAGGAAAATCCAAGGGAGCCTCACCTAATTGCAGTAAAAAAGATATTCAGATATCTAAAGGGAAATGCATCACTTGGCCTTTGGTATGCAATAGAAGCAGATTTTGATTTATGTGGTTTTTCTGATGCTGATTTTACAGGCTGTAAGATAGACAGGAAAAGCACATGTGGTAGTTGTCAGTTTTTATGAGGGAGGTTAGTCTCATGGTTCAGCAAGAAACAGAAATCCATTACCACTTCTACAGCTGAAGCTGAGTACATAGTTGCTGGAAGTTACTGTGCACAACTATTTTGGATGAGAAATCAGTTAATGGACTATGGATTGGCATACTCAAAAACTCCCATCTACTGTGACAATCAAAGTGCCATAGCCTTGATAGGAAATCCAGTTCAGCATTCTCTTACCAAACATATCAGTATCAGAAATCACTTTATAAGAGAACATGTTATGGAAGGAACAATTGAACTTCACTTTGTTCCTATTGATCAACAATTGGAGACATATTCACCAAACCATTGCCAGAAGCAACTTTCCCAAAGCTCATCAATGAGCTTGGCATGATTAGCTGGGAGAAGTAATTACAGCATATCAAATACTGACAGCATCAGTTCCTGACAGATGGGTCAAATCCTGACAGGTGATCAAATACTGACAATGTCAATTCCTGATCAAGTCAAATCCTGACAAGTAAAAAAAAAAGTCAAACTCCTGATGCAAAGGTCAGCATGAATTATTTTCAGTATGTTATTTTTAATAAATACTAATTCATTATTTTATGCAATTTGATAATTTTTCAGCTGTAATTGTTGAGTAATTGTTTCACATTCTAATAAGTGGTAATATATTTTGTGCATATACACACGTTATATACATAAAAAGCTGTGCATATCATTTTAACTACTCCGTAGTTTGTTTCACTTATTTCTCTAAATCAATAACAATTTGACACTTTTCAAAGCCATAAGTTACACGTTTCCCTCTCACCTTCTCCTTACCTTATCGAATCAAATTTCAATCATATACACTTCTGATACTTACACTTTCACTTCATCTTCATCTCAAAACAAAAACCGTTTTCTGCAAACATACAAATTTCTTCTCAGTTAACAAAAATGGCTTCCTCAACCCAAAACTCTCCTTACATCAATAAACCCACAATCATTCATGGTCACACCTTTGGTACAAACAATTTTCTTGCGCCTTTATCTCATTAGGAGTTTCCTTCTGATTTTCATATCATTTAGGATTTCCTTTTACAAAGTGCTATTGGCTATGCACTAACCAATCCTGTCAAGGTATCCTACAAGGTTGTTATGCAGGTTTAGACAACAACTCAGGTTAATGAGAAAACAAGTGATTTTTCCTTTGAATATGCTGGTAAAAGATATGATGTTACTGCTGATGTCATCAATGCTGTACTGAGGCTACCTGAATGTGATGGGCCTCCTGACAACTACTCCACTGAAACTTTGTTTCAGTTGCTGAGGACTTTGGGCTATAATGGAGAAACAACCAAGATTGGAGGGTTGTTCAGAACAAAGCTTAAGAAGGAATGTAACTTCTACTTTGTCTGCATAAGTAGATGCTTCCTCAATAAATCACCAATTTTGATGCTTTGCCTCCTGTCTCTCTCAAAATTGGGTACTCTCTAATCTATTCTGGTAATTTTGATTATGGGAATACAATTCTTCAGTACTTAATTGCTAGGAAGTTTGATGAATCAAATATTATAGGGTACAATAGATTTTTACAGTTAATATCCGATCATCTATGCCCTAATGTTGTATTTGAAAATGATGAATTACTTCCTGTTTTTAAAATCGCTGACAAAGCTATTAAGGACCATATTAATAGGGACAAAAAGAATAGATTTACTGATCCTGTGTATATCCCTAAGGAGGTCAGGCTGTTCCTCACTATGAATTAGCCTACTCAACAAGTATTAGTAAATCCTGATGCTGATACCTCTATAGTTCCCGATGCTATGGAACTGGACACGTCCAATCCTATTCCTAACCCAAGCATCCCCTCCAAACAAACAAACCAATCCACCAAACAAACAACCACCTTTGGTGCTCCTCGAAAAGTACCAGTTGTAAAAAGAAAGCAGCTATCAAAGAAACCTGTCTCTAAAGTACAAAGTGTTCTGAGGGCTGTACTTAGTTCATTGGATAGGTAGGAGAAACAAGGTAGATAAAGTGATATTGTGAAAAGAAGAAGACTGAGGCTGAGGGATGAATCCAGCTCAGATGAAGATAATATGACCATTGGTTCTAAATTCAAGATCGGCAAATCTACAATAGCAAATCCTGACAGTGCTGCTCCAGATGCTACATCAATTCCTGCCTGTTTCTGATGCTGCTCCTAC
>PHNY01023826.1:7137-17196 GCA_003724115.2 Anethum foeniculum | reverse complement strand
ACCTCCAGTCATTCATGTTCCTAATATGGACACACCTGTCTCTACACCCACAAAGAGGGTAGACATTTCAAATGAACAAATTTGGAGGGCAGCTGAGCAGGTTGGTCTTCAAAGGCCAAAGAGGAAGGATGGTTCTCCTCTGAGTTTCACCAGAAAGAAAGCAAAGTTTCAGTCACCTCTTAAGGATTCAAGCACACAAGAACTTGAATCTCAAAGGGATTTAGCAGCTTTGGATAATCCTGTCCCACAAGAACCACTTTCTCAAAGAGAAAGTGCAGACAAAGAGAGTGCAAAGACAATTCCTGACAGTGCTCAAGAAGGTCTTTTGGATGATTCAAGTGAGCTGGATCTTACTGTTATGAGACGAGAAGCTCAGCTGGAACATATTACAAAGCTGGATGAAGTCATCAATGATCCAATCTTTGAGAGAAGCCTACAAGAACCTTCAAGTGAAAAGGTTGGAGCAGCTTCAGTACCTCAAGCTCCACAAGAACCATCAGTAACAAATCTTGCTTCAAGCCAATCTTCAATTCCCGATGACTCATCTGTTCCTGACAAGGTATCAAATCCGACACTGTACCAGTTCCTGATAGAGCTCCAGCTTCTACTGGTGATCCAATGCTGGTTCAAAGTTTGTTGAAGCACCCTGATGCAATCTTTGTTCCACCACTACAAATTCTTCCACTCGTTGATTCAACAGAAGGTAATATTTCTGACTCTTACTTGTCATCTTTATCTGTTAGAGTGAATATAAATAGACTCATATATGAGATTACCCCTGTTTATTTGACAAGCAGAACACCTTTTTAAGCCATCTCTTATTTCTTTGTATACTGTGTGTACTGAGCTTTTCTGTGAGAATGTGTGAAAATATTTAGAGAAAAGAAAAACGTTAATAGTGGTAGTCTCTTGTGCTGGCAAAAGGAGAGGTTGAAATGAGAAAGGAATCTCTAAGTTTTCCTCTACTTCTAGAATTCCTAGTGATATACATATTACTATTTACAGTAATATGTGTGTGAAAAGTGATGAGATCACTTTAAAAGAAAAGAGAGATTTAGGTGTTCCTCCTTATTCTATTTCAGGCTCACATCAGGATCAGGACAAGACACTTAAAGCTAATCTTAAAGGCAAAGCTGTGCTCCCTAGTTCTACAACTGATCCTGATGACTTCTCAGACACTGATGATGATGATAGTGCTGATAGTGATGATGATCTAGATCAGGCTAATCCGAAAGCTGCCATTGATGCTTCTTTAAATTCTAATATTGGGTCATCCTCTCACTACAATGAAGATGAAGCATATCATAGAAACTCTGAGTGGGATTATTTATGGAGAAAGCCAAGTTCTAAAATTTCTAATTCAGTATCTTATCAGCATGTGCTTAGGGCCTATGATGACATTGTTAATCCTAATATCAAGGCACATCTGAAAGCTTCTACTATTCTTATGAAAGGTATCCATTCTGATTTTGATGAGCTTCAGCAGTCTAATCTTAAAATCAAAGAGATGTTTGAAGAGTTTGTACTTTATGCTCCAAAGAGCAATGACATGAAGAATATCAATAATTTTATTCTTGCTGTGGAGAAGATGCATAATTCCTTGTACTCAAGGTTAACCTCTTTGGAATCTAAAGTGTCAACTATGGATGACAAGTTGGATGCTATTCTTTATCTCCTTCAAAATACTGATGCCAAAAAGGGGGAGAAGATAACTTCTACAAAATGTACACCTGAGTTAGTACTAGCTAAGGATGATGATAATGCTGATAATAATGGTGCTACTGACAAATCAATTCCTGATCTGGCTGTTAAGTCTGCTTCTGCTAAGGCTCCTACATCTACTTCATCAGGACAATGAAGGTCTTTTGGTACTGCTGCTAATAAACAACAAACTCTAGCTGTTACTTCTGAGGGTGATGAAATTCTGATTGACAATCCAGAAGCAGCTAAATGTCTCTTTCAGCAGTACACAAATAAAGAAGGTGTAGTTGTAACCTTATTTTATAAGGATAAGAGAATGGAGCATAAGAATGCCAGGAGTGCTCTAGCTCACATAAATTAAGAGTTTCCTGACTTGACAGGAGAAGAAGTCATTTAACAACAAAAGGAGCTGTTGGCTCAAATTGAAGGACAAGCTGCAGTTTCTGCTCAATCTCAGGAGACCTCAAGAGGAGGTAGAGGTAGAAAAAGGAGTGCAAGAGGTAGAGGAAGAGGAGGAAGATGAAGGACCCCTACAGATGTTCAAACCACTTCAAGCACTGCTATTTCTGATAGTGTTGTTGATCAACCTGCACAATCTTCAAGGCCATTGATTGCTCCTGAATTTCTAAATGCTCAACCAAGGGAAGGACATAGGGCAATTCAAGAAACTGAGGAGGATATATTTATTGAAGAGACTGTAGGAGTGTATGGAAGTGAAAAACTTATCAGGAGGAAGGAAAATAAATCAACCTCTGACAGAGCTCAAGTTGATAGAGCAAATCCTGATCAAACAGCAAATCCTGATCCTAATACTTCAACAGCAAATCCTGATCCTGATACTTCAACAGCAAATCCTGATCCTGACACTTCAAAGACAAATCCTGATACTGAC
The DNA here is from genome assembly GCA_003724115.2 of Anethum foeniculum. Taxonomy (NCBI): domain Eukaryota; kingdom Viridiplantae; phylum Streptophyta; class Magnoliopsida; order Apiales; family Apiaceae; genus Anethum; species Anethum foeniculum. The sequence goes on along the minus strand of PHNY01023826.1, from coordinate 14,603 downwards.
ATAGAAGTATTTGATTCTATAAACCTATTGGTTCTCTCTGTAATGGTGAATTCTCATAATTCTAAAGTTGATGAAATTGAAAGGAGAATTTAAGAAGAAGAGGAAGCTGCTAGGAGAGACGCTGATAGAGCAGTGGATGGTTATGTCAAAACAGTTCTTGGTTCTAAACCAGAATTGTGGTATGATGTCAGGAGACAAGTTTTAGTGTTACTACAAGTTATGCACCTATTAGAGAAAAAGACAAGAAATGGAAGAGTGTTAGTTCATTTGACTACACAAAGGGCTTCAATTTCATTAATTTTGTCTTTAGAGGGATAAGGAGTTTTGCTGCAGTAGGTGAAGAAGAGAAAATAGAAGGTTCTGAAAAAGTTCCAAGTTAGGTGGAGTGTTATCAGAAGATGAAGCAGGTGAAAACACATACAAGAGGAGGTGTTGGTCATCCTGAAATGGAAATATTAGATTCTGAACTTCTTCATGCACATTCACTCACTGACAAGGCTGGAGAAGCTATTACTGCTAAACATCTTGAGAAGCTAGAAGTTGTTAAGATTGTATATGACAACTTTGCGGGGGTAGTGGCTAAAGAGAAAATTCTTTATTTCATGAAATATGGTGGAGTAAAAGCTTTGACCTTGCAGCAACTTTTGATGAAGTCGGTAGCTGAACTAAAATATGTACACTATCTCCTCAAAATTGAAAATCAGGTTACCAGGTATTGGTCATCAATGATTCTTAATACCATCAGGAAAAGGACATTGAGCAGTGCTTCTAAATATAATGGTGACTATACTCATGTGTATCTGAACTATAGTGGCCAGGAGGTGGAGATGAAAAGGAATGCTGATATCTTCAAGACTTTTCTCAAGAATCAGCAATTGACCTATAGTCCTGATCATATTGATGTGGGTTGCTGTTACATCATGCTTGGTGATCTTGAGATTAGTACAAGCTCTATTTCAAATCTAAGGTCAGTCATCTATCAGTTGGGGGAAGATTCTGAATAGAAGAGGCATTTGAAGAAGAAGTTAATCAAGATCCTACAAGAAAAGGAGGATGAAAGACTTAGAAGATTTCTGAGCACACACATGTTCTTTCTTGAGGTTCAAGACTGAATTTTATATCTTAAGTCTGTTCTATTCTTGTACATTTTGTAAATAGGTTTGGCATCATTGAGTATGAATTTGTGCTTTATTTCACAAAGCATAAATTGGGGGAGATTGTTAAATACTGATTCTCAATGATCAGGAGAAGCTCAGGATGACTGGTAAGGATTTGGTGTTCATCAATATTTGGTGTCATCAGTATTTGCTGTGGCATCAGTATTTGACATGACATCAGGATTTGAAGACCATCAGGAAATGAAGACCAGTCAGGATTTGAAGATCAATTATGTTCCTTAAATTGAAGGATAGAATACTGTAGGTTCCTGAGTTCTAGGATCTTATTAAATTGATCTAGGATATGTATTATATGCAGTTAGAAATTGATAGAGTATATCCTGAATTGATTTTGTAATTGTGTAATATATAAGCACAGTATAGGTCATCATTATAATTAACTCGAGTATGGTAATCGACCTAGCAGCTCTCAAGAACATCAGTAATTCTTGAGAGAGTTTTGTAATAGTTTTTATCAGAAATACAAAAGCTGTTATTATTTTCATACTTGTTCGAATTATTAGTACAATTGTATCCAACCCCCCTTAAACAATTGTATCTTAATTAGCAACATATTTTATCCTCGTCAAAATTATAACAGGTATTTCATCCGGGTTCAAAAGTTTATTTATTGAAAGTATAAAAATATTATAGAATATGGAATATGCATATTAGTGATTAATTTAATATTTAGAATTTTTGGACATATTTAATTATGCCCCTTAAAAGTTAAAATTAATATTTTTACCGGTATTTTATCCGTGTCCACCCTAATATCGGGTGAGTGGTGAAAATATTCAAATATAATATTTTGTGATCGCTTAATTGCGTGCTAAAGGAAAGATTATGTGCTAATTTAAATTAAAATATTTATGGCCATAAAATATTATATGGTAATTATTATCTGGGGTTCCGTAAGTACCAGGATATTTTCTGATAATTATTACATGTTTAAATTGCAATTATATGAAATTAGACGTTATTTGGACTCGTTTATATTAGCATACATTGCATATGCGTGTTCTATCTCGTTTTGTGCGAGTTGGTATATTTTATTATTTTTTTCAGGGTTTATTATAAATTTAGGAAATGTTTCTTTTTAAAAATAATTATCGGACCGGGACCCAACCGGGTCGTCAAGCCCTGCAAAATTTGTGTATTTATTTTTATAAAACTAAAAATAGTTCGTCGGCTCGTTATTATTGCATTTTTGGACCGTACGTGAAAAATGGGGAACTTTGATATAAAAATTATATTTAAATAAAAATATTATTAAAATAAATTTTCCCATAAATAGATATATTGGCCAGTTATTTTAATTAAACCATCCATGTATCGTTAAATGAATTTACGGGGCTTTATTTTCCGTAAATATAAATAGGTCACAATTAAAATTTTAATTCATAAAAGTTGGATAATTACCAAAAACATTTCTGCAGATAAAGTTGAAAAGCTAAGCCCGTTCTTGAACTTCGATTGCTGATTTCAGTCGATCCATCCAACCGTTTTCAACGTTCTAATAACCAAATCAAAGCTTATTTCAAGCCCTTCAATTTGATACCAGAATTGTCATCTAACGTTAATTACTCAGTCAAATCGTTTCTAACGATTTTCACCGGATTTGGGGTGCCTTATACACTGTTTTTCCAATGTTGTTGATGTTAGATTAAGCTTTGCCATGTTATTTGCAATCAATTAATATATAAACTTCAATTGTTTATGTCCTATTAGTGCCTAGTCGAGTTATTATCTTTTTCACAACTTTTATTTGATTTTTCCAGCCACACGATTGATTGGGTGTTTATATGTTTGATTGTGTTGGATTGTATATGTTTAGAGCTTCATTTTGGTAGTAAAATTGTGATTTTTGGTTACGTTTTCGTGTTTATCAGTATTTTTCGGAGTTCTTGGCGGGTTTGGTCAGATTTGTAGTTTCCGGTGATATTTTGTGGATGTTATGGGTTAAACGAATTGTTGGGACGATTTGACAGTGAATGGTATCGAAAACGAAGTAAAGGGAGTCGTCTGGGGGGTGAACGGAAGCTCACCGGATAATAGCAACCTCGCCGATTTCTGAGGATGAACCTAGATTCTGGTCAAGTTCCGGCCGAAATTCGGTCTTCTTCCTCGCTAAGACCATCCTTTGATCCCTTCCTCCGGCTAGCAGCTGTGTAAAACTTGTTTCTGGATTTTGTTTTAAAGTTAATTCAAAAATCTATTATTAATTCCAATATTTATTTATTTAATTCTAAAATCTAATTTAGTTAATTGTTTAAATAATTAACTAAATTACTTTTAATTCCAGAAAATCATTTTTGGTATTATTATCAAAAATCAAAATTTGATTTAATTATTTATAATTTTTTTAGTTAATTATTTGCTTATTTAATTATTTAATTCATTCATTTAATCAATTAATTTTATTTATAAATAGTTAAATAGAATATAATTATTTATAATTAAGCCAAATAAAGTTTTAGAAATTATTTTCAGCTTTTAGAAATTTATAAAATATTGAATAATCAATTAATAATATTATTAATTGAATTATTCTTATTTTATTGATATTAAATAGACCATTTGTCCGTTTTTAACAAGACGAACGCCTATGGACTCCGAAAATATTCCGCTTTCATTAAAAATATTTTCGAGACCCAATTCCTTTTATATCAAAAGGTCGAGTCTTTTACAATCAATTTCTGAGTTAGGTATTTACCGAGAAGTCGTATTTGGACCCGATTTCAGTTTTAAATGCACAGAACCAAACCTTTTGACGAACCAAGTTATGTGCTATATGAATTACGTGTATTTTATGTTTATGTGCTTAACTGGTTAGAATTACGTGATTATGTGATGCTTGTGATTACTCCGTATTAGGGGTTATCGTATGGGTAGACGATACGATTTTAGACTGCAGTTTGTCGGGTAATTATCATTTAGACGATTAAAGTGATATCTTTTGATTATAGATGCGGGCCATTCGAGATGATTAGAACCAAACAGATTGGATAAAGAGAAATTGATTGAGATTGCATATCAGGCTTTTAGCGACAGCAGTAATGGGAAATTAGAGAATTATTGAAATAAAGATGGTAATGGCATGAGACGAAAGAAAGATATAGTTATGTTAGTTGAGTGGGCATAATTGCTAAGGACCAAAGACAAGTACTCTTTACCTTCTTATTATTGTGCAAGTATTTCTTCCCATATTCTACATCCAGAATATTTAAAGGTTTTACATATCAAATTATTGAGATCTGATTATGCAAGTATTCATCCTTCATTCTAAATGTTTAGTTCTGATTATGCAAGTATTCTTCCCCTATTCTACTTCCAGAATAGTTAAATGGTTTGCATATCAAAATATTGAGCTCTGATTATACAAGTACTCTGCCACTATTCTATGTTCAGAACAGTTAAGTGTTTTTACATATCCAAATGCTGGGTTTTAACTTGTGCAAGTGATCTTACTATTCTAAATTCAGAATAGACAAATTTTTATGTTTTGAAAAGAATAAAGTTGTGTTGAGATTATTCCTGACCATGTGAAATGGGGGAACTGAATTATTAAGAAGGTCGATTAATTTGGCTTCTTTCATAAAATATTTTTAAGATTGGATTGATTGTGCAAGCGGCCGTTGACGGCGGTCCAGCGAGGGCTAGGTATTATATGATATATTTATAATACAATTTTCTGCCAAAGTCCAATGTGTTGCCTTCTATTTGGTACCTATGTTTTTGGACTTGCTTCTACGAAGCAGGATCCGGTACTATTACAGGGACCTGATCAGCTGTGATAGTACATCCGCCTGTGAAAGACTCCAATCTAAAACTTGTCATTTATTGTTAAAGCTTATGATAGCTTTATTTACTGTTCAGATATTGTTGTTTATCCTTATGTCGGATATTGCTGTAGACACTATTTTACCAATTCTGATTTTTAATAAGATTTAAATTATGGTTGAAGCCTCTGTTGATGAACTATCAAAAAGGTTTAGCGAAAAAGTATTGAAAAATTTCAAAAATGGTTTTGATAATGATAAGGAATCAAATATTGAATTTCTTGACTGTTTCATCGTTTCAAAGAAATTTATCACCATAAAAGTTCTGCTCAATAGCAGATATCAGTTTTATTCAAAAACTCATAATTGTTTTGATACTGTCATGTTATGCTCTTGATAATCTTGCTGACCATTTCTTTCGCTCATACTTGCCTCTTTCAAATTTAAACCTCCAGTGAAAGTTAGATTGGCGAGGAAAAGCCGCGTAGTTTGGAAGAAGAAAAGAAAGATGCAAATTGGAGATGGTTGGGCTAGGTTACTCGAAAATAGAGTAAGTGCTATTGTATTAAGTTGTTTTTAATTATTTTAGTTATATTATCTTTTAAGTTTGGCCTAGTATGTTTCATTTCGAAGTTATACTAGTGGATTAAGTTTTGAGTTTCAAGATTCTAGATAATAAAAGAAAAATGAAATTTTTATTTGGGGATTTTGGATTCTTATTTCTAGCACTGTAACCTAAAAAGATCTTGGTATAGTTGGGGTCTGATATTATATTTCAATTGTTGGAAAAATAATTGGTGACTATTTATAGATTAAACAGGTTTTATTATTTTGAGATTTCAGTGAGGACCAAATCCTCTGACCCTGGATTTGGGGGCGTTACAGCTTCAATGTCACTTATTCATGCAAGATGAAACACAACACTTACAAACCTAGAACATTTCATAAATTTCTTATGATATCTTCCCATAATTGTAACGAAGGCAGGCTTCAAAGCCTTTTATGGTAACTTTCCAGATCCGCATTTATTAAGAATTCTGCTAACTCTGCGTATTAGATTTGCATTTGAGGTCAATAAAAATATGAAAAATGGAACAAAAATTTTGTTCAAGAAGGAGAAGTGCTTGATCTCTAATCAGAAAAATGAGAAGCTTACTCTTAATGGAGTGAGAAAGGGTTATTTGTTTGTAGCTGACTGGAACTCTGCTGAAGATGGTCAAGTATTGTGTTTTTATAGTAAAGCTTCTGCAGATGATAGTTGGTTATGGCATAAGAAGCTCTTCCACTTAAACTTCAAAACCATGAATTCTTTGGTTAAGAGGGAACTGGTGAGAGGTTTTCCCGAGATGGAATTTAGTCCTGATGGACTATATAAAGCATGTGAGAAATGAAAGTCAAAAGAGAGCATCACACAAGAAGAAGACAATGACTGACATCACTGAACCACTGCAACTTCTGCATATGGATTTATTTGGTCCAGTCTATGTCAAGAAAGCTTTATGGCTTAGTGATTGTTGATGACTATTCTAGATACATGTGGGGGTTATTCTTATATACAAAGGATGAAGCAGCTGAAATTATCATTAATCACATCAATAAGATTGAGTTGGAAGCTGGAGTGCATGTGCGAACTACCAGATCAGATAATGGAACAGAATTCAGGAATGCTAAACTTAATGATTTATGTACAGAGAAGGACATCTCAAGACAGTATCCAGCACCAAGAAGTCCACAATAGAATGGAGTGGTTGAAAGGAAGAATCGTACATTGGTTGAAGCTGCAAGGACTATGCTTAATGAAGCCAATCGTCCTACTTACTTTTGGGTTGAAGCAGTTAGTACAACTTGCTATACTCAGAACAAAACTCTGATCAACAAAATATATGAAAGGACACCATATGAACTTATGGCCAATAAGAAACCATCCGCGAAGCACTTTCATGTGTTTGGAGGAAAATGCTATGTACTTAAAGATGATGAGCATCTGGAAAGTTTGATGCTAAAGCTGAAGAAGATATTTTCCTTGGCTATTCATTGGAGTCTAAGGCTTACATGGTGTATGTGATTAATGACAATAAAGTTGTAGAAAGCCTTAATGTAACATTTGATAACGCCAAGCTCCCAAGTAATCAGAAGGAAGACAGTTCAAATTATATAGATATTGAAGATCTTTCTGATGATGAAGATGAACCTGAAGTTGTTCCAGATGGAGATAACAATGGAAATGATCCTGGAAATGGACATGATTCTGATTCAGATTCTGATGGTGATAATGGTAATGGTCCAGATTCAAGTGATGACAGTGGAAATGCAGAGGAGCATAGTCAAACTGTTTCTTGATCCAGCCCTCAAGTATCAGATTCTGCATATCAAACTGGAAACAACTCAGAGGAAGCAGAACAAGAAACAAAACAAGGATTCACTAGTCAGACTCAACAGAATGTGGAACATGTTGAATCATCAAGGACTAATCTGCCTAAAGCTACAAAGTGGAATAGATCTCACACTGAGGATCTAATCATTGATG
>PHNY01023812.1:13811-43685 GCA_003724115.2 Anethum foeniculum | reverse complement strand
GACCTTCTTGCCATACACCATTTTTGTCCTTCAATCTAGTCAGCTGATTGTGCTTCCTTCTTCCAGATGCAAATTTATGAAAAAATGTCGTGTTTTTATCTCCCTCTTTAAGCCAAAACTGTTTAGCTCGTTGCTTCCAATAGATTTCTTGTTTCTCCAATAATTTGAGATACTCCCACCTCACTACATTATACCTTCCCACCCCGTAAGCATCCCGACGAGCTCTGTACTTTCTCATTTCCCTTCTATATCCCTGAAGTTTATCTCGCATCTCCTTCACTTTACCTCCTTCCCATTCTTCCAGCTTGAGGCACACATACGCCACTTTCTATATTAACGATTTTCCTTCTGTTTGCTTCCAACAATCCTGCACTAGATTAGCACACTGGTCTTCTTTAACCCATAAATTTTCAAACTTAAATCGACGAGCTCTTGGAACGAACATCGTCCTATTTAATTCCAAGAACAGGGGCATATGGTCTGAGAGAGAATTTAAGAGTATGTTAGAGATAGAGATGCATTAAAAACCCATCGGGTCGGGCTTTAAAAAGCCCAGTTTTTTTGAAACGGATCGGGCCGAGCTTTTTTAAAAATCGGGTCGGGCTGGGCTTCCTCTAAAATATGAGGCCTGTTTTAGGCCCGCGGGTTGGGCTGGAACGAGCCGGACAGGGCTTTTATCCGGGCTTTTTTTATTTATATATTAAATATTATTTTTATATTTTGTGGCTCGATCTGTGAGTTGTTTAGGTACCGAAGGAAATAATATCGAATTATGAAATAGAGTAGTTTAGATACCGAAACAAATAATATCCTTTAATATTTCATTCAACAGTTCTCATTCTTTAATATACTTTAATATTAAATTCAACGGTTTTTTAACCTAAAACTTATAACGAATGTTATATAATGTAATAAATCGAAAAAACTGACCAAATTAACCTTAATTGCTTCTAATTGTATAATATAATGCTTAAAAATTTATTAAATATATTGTATATTTATAAATTTTAAATAAAAAATCATATTTTTATCCAAGCTTTTCAAAAAGCACGGCCTTTATCCGGGCCGAACTGGGTTTTTATCTGCGCATTTTTAGAACTGGCCTTCTATCCAGACTTTTTCAAATCCGAGCTTTTATCAAGATTTTTCGGATTTCGGGCTGGGACGGATTTTTAAGAAAAAAAGAGGCCCGTTTAAGGCTTGCGGGCCGGGCCGGGCCGAACAGGGCCGGACTTTTTTTCGGATTGGAATTTTCAGACTTTTTTCCGCATCGAATCGAATGGTTTTTCGGATTTTTTGAACATCTCAGGTTGGAGATGCTCGAACGTTCTATTTATTTTTTGTTCTATATATCTGAATAATCATTTTAATATTCTAGACAAAGACAACAGAACTACCTCGGAGTGATGTATACACTTTTTTGTATGTATAGCTTCCAAATGTATCTACATCTACAAGTGATCTTAGTACCGTAACACTATGTTTATAAAGACAACTTGACACTTGGGTTTGATTGTTTGAACTTGAAAAGCAAATCAGAAAACTCAAATCTTGGATTCTCATCCAATCACAACACTTTCTACTCCCTTTCATATACGAATACAAAGGTTACTCTTCATTTGTATGTTTTTAATTATTGTATTTGCTTAGTTGAAAATAGCATGTATTACATTTATGCTGTTTTTTTAAATTTATGACTTGAATGGCATCTTTAGACTGTCTTGCTAGTTTGGAATATCATAGATTTTTATGTTGGTTGTGGTTTGAACTTAGTTATAGTATTAATGTGAATTATGTATTGAGGAAATACAAGAGTATTTTCTATAAGTATTTTCCTATTTTGTCTGCTAGTAGTATTTCCATTCTGTCTTATTAGAATGTTGAGGTAGTTATCATTGTGTGGTCACAAACGCTATGAGCTGGCACTTGTTTTATTTTGTAGCTGAGCCTATATTTGGACTCATGCTTATTATGTGTAATCAGGGTATTACGTTCACCTTGTCAAATGTCTGATAAGGAAACTAAAACTCTCGTTATCTTTCTCTATTTTTCCAGAATACAAGTCATTTTCTTGCTTGTCTTCATGGTATCAGAGCCTGTGCGATACAGGAATTGAATATTGTTCCTTTTTTTATCTTGACAGTTTTCAGCTGTTGTTGAGTTCTCATGGCAGGAGCTCGAGTAACGTATCAAGAAATGATGACCCCTCTTTTTCTTCATCCATTGGACAATGCGAACTTGATTCAGGTGGACAAGCTCCAAGGTCCGTCTGATTATCGTCTCTGGAAGCGTTCGATGGAAATCAATCTTTCGTCTAAACGAAAGCTGGGCTTCATAACAAGTACGATTCCATTGCCTACTAATGATACTACTAAAGCATAAATGTGGGAGACTTGTAATAATATGGTGATAGCTTGGATCACTAATAATGTCTCGCCTACGATTAAGAGATCTGTTATGTGTATGTCTAGTGCTAAAGATATTTGGACTAATCTTGAAAAAAGATTTTCTTTAACAAATGGGAGTAGAATATACAAGCTGTCAAAAGACCTGTATGAATTGAAGCAAAATGTTACTTATATTACTGAATATTACACATCTATGAAATCGATTTGGGAGGAGCTGGATTCTTTGAACATGCTTCCTACTGTAGCTGAACCCATTGCTGAAGTGGTGAAACTTTTAGATGCTATCAATTTACAGAGAGAAGAGTCGCATTTGTTTCAATTTTTGAATGGTCTAGATAAACATTTTAACTCTCAAAGGAGTCAATTGTTGCTTCAAATCCCCTTGCTTACGGTTGAAGTTGCTTGTTCAGCCATTGAGAAAGAGGAGGCACAACGTGCTGTTCTTAATTTGGGTTCATCTGGGAATGATATCATGGCTATGTTTAGCAAGACTGTAGCAGATAAACTTGTAGTGTGCACTGTTTGTGGTGGTAAAGGACACCTTGCAGAGAGGTGTTGGCAAGTGATAGGGTATCCTCGTTGGCATCCTAAAAATCCCAAGTATACTCCTAATGCAACTGGTACAGAGGGAGCTCGTAACAAATCTTTTGCTCAGAATCCCAGATGGCAGCATAATGCCTCAAAATCTAACTCTCAAAATCAAAAGTTTGCGGGCTCATCTCAATCTGCTGAGAGTGAAGTTTCTCAGTTGTTTACTCCACAACAACTGGAACAATTGGCGAAGTTGATGCCCCAATTGCAGATGCCCCAATTGCAGATGTCAACGTGCTCAATCTGCAGATGTCTTGCTTAAATGCTGGGGGACAGTCTACAGAGTGGATTGTGGATTCGGGAGCTTCGGATCATATGACTCCAAACCTGTCTTTGTTGATCAATTCTACACCTCTTGCTGGGTCACACAACATCAATCTTCCAACTGGAGATGGAGTTGTCATTTCCAAGAAGGGTCAGGTACTTCTAACGCCTTCCTTGACACTTAGTGATGTTTTGTATGTGCTCACTTTTAAGCATAATTTGCTGTCTGTACAAAGACTTCTCAAGGAGAATAATAGTGATGTTCAGTTCTTTGCCACGTATTGTACCATTTCTGATAAGATGACTAAGAAACTTCTCGCTGTTGGTATTGTAAAAAATGGATTGTGCTATGTCAACTCTGCTAAACCTATTGATAAGTCCTGTCTATCTCTTAATTGCAATGCTGTGTCTGTGCCAACTGAAAGCAATTTTGCTTTGTGGCACCACCGTTTAGGACATGCCTCTATTACTAGCCTTAAACACATTCCTGTTGTTAAGTCATGTGACTCACCTACTTCTGTATGTGCTTCTTGTCCTATGTCCAAACTCACTAGACTCCCTTTTCAAATTATCCAATCACATGCCTCTGAAATTTTTGAATTGTTGCACATGGATATTTGGGGACCCTATAGGGTCCCTTGTCAGTCAAAATACAGATATTTCTTGACAATTGTGGATGACTTCTCCCGAAATACTTGGGTCTACTTGTTGTCTTTGAAATTTGATGCTCTTGCTACTCTCAAGTCGTTTCTGACTTATGTCTCCAATCATTTCCACAAAATTGTCAAATTTATCCGTTTTGATAATGCTTTGGAGTTTAATTTTGGTCCTTGCAACCAATTGTTCTCAGAACTTGGGATCATTCACCAGAAGTCTTGCCCTTATAGGCCTCGACAAAACGCTCGGGCTGAACGCAAGCATCGTCATATCTTAGAGGTGTCAAGAGCTATTTGCTTTCATGCTGGCTTACCACTTAACTTTTCGGGTGCATGTGTTCTTACAGCGGTTCATTTAATAAACAAGCTGCCCACTGCTGTTTTACATTATAAATCTCCTCACGAGCTATTGTATAACTCTGTACCTGACTATGATAAATTGCGTGTCTTTGGCTGTCTTGCGTTTGCCTATAATCCAACTCCGTCTCATGATAAGTTTGAACACCGTGGAGTGCCCTGTGTTTTTCTCGGTTATCCTCCTGGTCAAAAGGGGTATCGTCTCATAAATCTTGCCACTAAACAAGAATTTTCTTCTAGGGACGTGCTATTTCATGAGGACATATTTCCTTTTCATCCTGAGTCAGCTGCTAAATATATGCACCCTGTTCCCCCTTCTATGCCACTGCACATTGGTGAATACAGTGATGAGGTGTAAACTGATGAACAATTTGGGTCTGAGGCATCTGAAACTATGCACTCCTCTCCAGCTAGTCCTGTTCTTGATTCTGTAGATGTCACTGTTCCTGTTCTTGTTCGAAGAACTACTAGACCACATGTGGCACCTCGCAGACTTCAAAATTATGTTACAACTAAATCGACTCACTCCATATCGAATCTTGCTTTCACAACTATTGACAATACGTTCAACTGTTTCTAGTCTTCTGTTACAACACATCACGATCCCATTTCTTTCACTGTGGCTGTTAAGTCTAAGGACTGGGTTGAGGCTATGAATCTAGAGTTGGAGGCTCTAGAACGTAATGACACGTGGGAAATAGTGCAACTTCCCAAGGGTAAGCATGCTATTGGATCGAAATGGATATTCAAAACTAAATTCAAGCAAGACGGGTTTATTGACAAGTATAAAGCTCGACTTGTCATTTTGGGATGTCATCAAAAATCTGGTGTCGATTACTTTGAGACTTTTGCCCCCGTGGCTAAACTCACCACTGTTCGTACTATCCTAGCTGTGGCTTCTATACAGAACTGGTACACACATCAAATGGACGTTTCTAATGCCTTTTTACATGGAACCTTGTCTGAAGTTGTGTACATAAGGTTGCCAAAAGGGTATGCTGGTCGGGGCGATAGAATTGCTGTGGATATGGAGATGCCAAGCGTTCCTAAAAACTTGGTGTGTCGTTTAAAAAAATCGTGGTATGGACTGCGTCAAGCTCCACGCTTGTGGTTTGATAAATTATCCACAACTTTGCTCAGTATGGGGTACCAGCAATCAAAGACTGATTATAGTTTGTTCAGTGTTCATACCCCTTCTTCTATCACTCATATCTTAGTATATGTTGATGATCTACTGTTGGCAGGGAACTGCATGAACTCGATCAATGAACTTAAATCGCTGTGGTTCAGAATTTCCATATGAAGGATCTTGGACAACTGTTTGGGTTTGGGTTTGGTATTCCTCCTACTCTGTTGAACTGTGACAACAAGGTTGCTCTGGCTATAGCAGCAAACCCAGTGTTACACGAACGCACAAAACACGTGGAGCTTGATTGTCATTACATGCGTGATCAAATCAAAGCCGGCAATATCAAAACAGCTCATGTGTCGTCTCAGAACCAGATAGCAGACATTTTTACTAAGCAGCTTCCTGTCAACCTACACACTTCTCACTTGGACAAGCTCACAGTTTCGTTTGGTGACTCTCCTGCAGCTTGAGGGGGAGTATTGAGGAAATACAAAAGTATTTTCTATAAGTATTTTCCTATTTTGTCTGTTATTAGTATTTTCATTCTGTCTTACTAGAATGTTGAGGTAGTTATCATTGTGTGGTCACAAACGCTATGGGTTGGCACTTGTTTTGTTTTGTAGCTGAGCCTATATTTGGACTCATGCTTATTCTGTGTAATTAGGGTATTACGTTCACCTTATCAAACGTCTGATAAGGAAACAAAAACTCTCGTTATCTTTCTCTATTTTTCCAGAATACAAGTCATTTTCTTGCTTGTCTTCATTATGTATATGTGTATGTATCTCTGAAGAGTTTTTTTTTTTTTTTTTGCTGTATGTAGTTTGCTCCACCTATTTTAGTTCTTTGGCTGAAAATTAAAGCCGTGAGGTGGACGAGAAATTGTTTTTGAGTTTAAAAATCTATGGTGTTTGATGGCAATGTGAACGATTGTGGACTAGTTGACTTATCCCTGAATTAGTGATCAATGTTTAACAATATTTATGTAATGTATAAATTTTATGGTTTTTGGAGAAGAAAGGTAGAGAATTTGCGTGCAATTAGCGGTCAGTTTGTCGACAACTGTACGAAAGTCAGACTGCTTTTGTTGGAACAAATTCTTTCAATCTCTTACAGTTTAGAAGAATCCTCTAGAGGGTAAAGATTTGGTTCTTCTTTTGCTTGTTGAGAAAAATTCAGGATTGCTTTGATGATCCAAATTTGAGTTGAAGGTTACCTGGCTGTGTACTGATCTTTTTTGTTAATAAAAATACTGTACCCAAATTCCATTGATGATTAACTGGTCTGGTCCATTATACATCCCAACTTCTAACTTTAGACATCAGTACTAAATTTCTTCTATTGTTATTAGTTGAAATGTTTATCAGGAATTTCTAAATTACTTCAAAAATATCTAAAAAAACTAATCATTCTTTTAAGTTATTATTCCCTAACTGTAAATATGATATACAAATCACAAGTGTTTCATAGTTGACCGAAAATGGACTAATTTTATCAGATTAATAAAGTTGGTGACTGGCTTATATTTGTTGGATTCAAAATTTAGCACTCAAGATTGGTTTATATTTGAATAAATTGATACTTTAGTCGAATCCGAATATAAAGCAAATAAACGTGGGCTTACATGTACTGGCGTTTAGTTAGGGTCAGATATTTTTCACCCTTGATCATTCGCCTCTAGGTCAACAAAAGTGTATTTAGCAAATTTTACTCTAGATGGTAGGTAGTAGTAGGATGCTGAGAGGAGAAGCTGGTTACTCCAGATTAATATTTGCATGTAAAACTGTTATGCTACCATATATTCTTGTAGCACTTTGTATGTGACTTTTCTTTTTGTATCTCTCATATTTGCTATAACTGATATTTATTTATTTATCAGCTCAACTATTATCAATACTATCTTCTCCCCTTCTTCAGCTCATCTTACATTTTCCACCAGGGCTGGTCTTTATAAACTTTCTCATAACTAATTCTTAGCTATCCAATAATTTACAGTAATCTGCAAATAATGCTCTCAAAATCTGAGAACAAAGAACGGCTGGCAGTACATGGACAAACAATCAATTCACCATCAGTAGTCCACTCACAACCTTGGTGGCATATTTCTGAAAATGGTGAATCTTCACCTATTTAACATATACATGCTTTTTGCTATCGTTGCAACTAGATGACAATTTAGTGGTTATCAGTGGTGGAATTAGAACTTTATGGAAGGTGCGTGGGGGTGTTTGGGGCCAGAAAAATAATCATATAATAATTTTTTGTATTAACTCCTGATTATTTAAAACCATGGCGAAAACAAATTAATCTTTAAAATCATGGGGGAGAGCAATGTGAACTTTGGAAACCATTAGAAAGAAATGTAACTAAATCAGGAATGAGTCTTTTAAGATTCAAATCAACAACGTAGTACAAAGATATTGCCTACAAACAGTCTTTTAACTACTCAAATTTCTGTCAAAATATACAACATTTAGCACTAACTACTAAATCAAGCAGGAACTAATACCAAGTAAAGAGGAGACGTTATCTTTGTGGTGGATTGGTGATACTCCAGTTAAAGAGGCACATACCTCCAATACTGCGGATCCAGTATCTTGTATCATATTTAATATGTGATAAACTTTGACATTATTATAAAGTATCAATAAATTCAGTTGACTGTAATCATGTTATATTTGCTTGTTATCTTCTCTAAAGAACTTTGCTGTAGAAGAGCAATGGTGTTTATGCAACATAATATTAAAAATTAAGTATGTATGATGAAAAGCTAGAGGGGTGAATATCTTTATAAAAGGCTTCTAAAGTTCTACAAATGTTATTCTCTGGGTACTGGTAGGTGAGTTCTGCATGAAAATGACATTCCTGATATATCTTCAAATAGAGTCTCGTTTTGTTTTCACTGTCTCTATCTGATATATCTTCAATCCGTAATTTTCAGTTTTACCTCCACAAAGTTTTCCGGTGGAAGTGCAGAGTGAAAAATCGCACGCACATACACTTAATGCTTAATGCGATGGGATACTGCCAACACTTGTGTTGTTAAACTCGAGGGATGTAAATCACTGTAATTCAAATTGAGTCAATTGACATTTTATTTCTGTATGATGTTTATATCCGTGAGGTTAGATCGTTAAAATAACTGAACAAACTACGTGATTAAGATGTTGTAATAAAGAAGTTTTCTGTTGTGGTCTAAAAAATTCCATGCCTAGAATATGTAGGTTGGCAATGACATTCAGGAATATAAAATTTTCAGGTGAAAATCGAAATGTTGTTCAAAAACAAAACAGTTCATGTTCGACACCTTTAGTCATGGGCGAACACCTTGAAACAAGTACCCAAATGGAGCTGGTTGATCACGCATTTGTAAGACCACAGATATGGGTCCTTTAGTTGCTGCTTCTATTTCCATGTTTATCAGTATTTTCTCTTGCTACTATCTTTCTCTTGCTCCACCTAGTGGAAAATAAAGTTAGAGAATAATGTTTGATTAGCATGTGATACCTCAAAAACTAGGAAAACCTACTTAAAGCAAACTAATGCTGTATTGTTGGAGTGTATCTTTGTACCTTAGTCTATTTCATTAATTTTGGACATTCTGTATTAAAGAGTAAACTTTTGCTCTTTAAGACTAATTTGCTCTCACTTTTTCTGGGATAGAAACAATGAGCAAACAAATCTTTTTTCTTTTTTTTACTCCCAGTCAGTAGTATAAAAAGAAAAGTGAGGTAGCCAAAGCTTTAGCCGTCAGTTAATATTAAAAATAAAATATATTCTGCACGTGTGGATGAGCCTATGCATATGTGATTACCTTATTACAGCCTCTAATATTTGCTGATGAGAACTATGTTCCAAGGTGATGACATCATATCTATACCAGGATCCGCAATACGGGGGAACAATGACTTTTGGGGCACAGGCAAGGATCTCTCGCCCCTCCCCCTCCATCAATCCATCTATCTCCCCCTCCCTCCCTCCCTTCCCATAAATGCTTGTGTGGGTCCCTGTGCATGCATTCACAACTCTCTTTAAATTTTGTAATCTGTTTTGACAGCTCTGCATGCATTTCATTTCAGTTTTTTTTTTGTTTACTTAATGATGAATAGAGATGGTGATACGAAATATATACACTGTGACAGTGGCGAAGCCATTTATGCTTGCTTGTATAAAAGGTTCATACATTTGGTTCTTGAAGCTAGCGTCAGTATACCAATTACCTGTGTTATTTCTCATCATTCTTTTCCAAACGGATATACTAAGATCAAGCATTACTCTTGTTATGCTGTTAAAGGGGATGAATTACAACACTTCATTATTTAAGCATTTTCTGTCAGATTGTGCTCCCCCACAGTGATTTCATCTATAGGCTCATTGGAACCTCTGCATGTTATTTCTAAGAAAAAAGGCTTTTAGTAAATAAGATAGTACTTGAAATGTGTATGCATATATTCTTAAACTTTATGAGGCATGCAGCAGGTGCATCCTCACTTGTTTGGGTTCCATCACACGAGAATGCCTTTGCCCCTTGACATGGAAGAAGAGCCTGTTTATGTCAATGCAAAACAATATCATGGAATATTAAGGCGAAGACAGTCTCGGGCTAAGGCCGAGCTGGAAAAGAAAGTGATCAAATCCAGAAAGGTTAGAGTCTGTCTATACTGTGTGTCTTGTGTGTTTGTATTTACTTGAATCTCTTTTACGTATTATGCATCTAGTATAGTCATTGAACATGGTTTATCTAAAAATGTGAAGCACAATGGGAACTGATTAATCTATATTTTTAAATATGAATTGATATTTACTTGTTGCTATCTAAAACATGATAATTTATGATCACGTGATAGCTCAACAAAGATTTAGTCTTGCCAGCCATAACTTTAGAAACCAAGAGAAAGCATTATTCAAGTCTCAAGAAGGCATAGAGGAATATGTGCATCTAAAAGATCTTTCACAGTGTCCAATTCTGAAGTTAGTTCTTTACGCATGACCGGCAACGAGAAAAATAAATGCAATAGCTATGGGAGCGGTTCCATAAAAGATTGGATCGTTCAATTTCCATTTACTAAAACTAAATCTTTGATACTGAATACAACCTCATTTGTACTTATTGCTATTCCCAGTATTGATTTTATTTGCACATATAATAGCTGAAAATATTTCCGACTACATGGGCTTTATCTTGTCAGCCATATTTGCACGAGTCTCGCCACCAACATGCTATGAGAAGGGCCAGGGGGTGTGGGGGTCGGTTCCTTAATACAAAGAAAGTTGAAGGTGATGTTGCTGATCCCAGATCAAATGAGCTGAGTTCTGGCAGGCCTGCGAACTCATCAGGACCCCAGTGGTTTACCACCACATGTGATGAGAAATTTAATCAGAAAGAGAAGAAGTCTACGTTTGAAGAGGCTCTTATCGGTGATGATACTAATGGTCGTGACATGTATTCGGTGTACAATTTCCGTTCGGCTGACGGTGGGAGGCAGGTAAGCTTCCGTCAGCAGAGGGGAAATACACTTATGAACCAGGTCCTATATGGGGCCAAACCAGTCAAGTGAGGTCTCTTTTGTGAGGTTGAGGGGTCATTACAGTGTTCTCTTATGTGGTTGTCTTTTCTTGTCATGGTACATGCAGTCAGTAAGAATACACCAGTGACATTGATCCTTCTGCTTCCTGCCTTTGTGGCTGTTCTCAGGCAATTCATTCTTGGCTTTGTTACTTGTATTATGCTGGTGGGGAGAATGTACTGTGGGCCTCTAACTGTTTTTGGCCTGCAGTAACTTCCAAAATTTTACTATTTACTCTTTCTGTGTATCAGGAGTTACCAAAATTCCTATTACACAGAACTTGTCAAGTTGGACGAGGATTAGAACTGTGAAAAAATTTAATAATTATAATTGTGTGAAGACATCTTTCTGTGAGATTGTAATTGTGTATTTTGTTTTGCAACTCCAGTCAATTTGTCAAGTACCAGTGTGGTGTTCAAAGTTTAGTTTTCTCCTGAAGTAAGTTAATGTGTTGGCTGTAGAACATTTGATGGTTTACTTCGCATCTTAATGTCGCTGCCATACTGTGTTTTATCTCCGCTTTTTCAGTTTGGCTTTTGCACTATTAGATTGTTCGTAGGAGTTCTAAATTCCTTTTTTGTAGTCATTATACTTAGATACACCTGTTTATATTGTTATTATTAGTGACTTGGTGCATGAATATTTAACTAAGTTTCTACTACATATTTGAACTCCGAAGTCAGTTGAATTGAAGGGATGCTGAGTGTTGTTTGGGATTATTATTATTTCAGGTTTTATAAACTCACGAGGAGATAGAGCTAACTGCTCTATTTGTATAAACTTTCCAGACAAGGTTTTTATATTTTTTATGTAATTAGTAACAACTTAAGCTGTCACAATTATTTTTTATTCGACTTGCAAAAAATTTCCTCCTAAAAGACAAGACGAACCTTTGAGCAGATAAGGAAAAAGTGGTTCTGAAATAACCGGTCTTTTTGCTTTCACTCTGAAGTAAAGAGAACAAGAAGATATAAAGCATAACATGAACTGTTTGCTAATGCAGGTTATGAAGCCTTTTAAGTATTGAGCATCTCCAAGGGTGATTACAAAAACTGTTAGCTAAAATATGATAAAATAACGACTACATAAATTTTTAGCCAAGAGAAAACGTATACACTCTAATAATATTATTTATAATATGGTAGGTAAAATTATACCTAAGAGATTTGGTAATTCAACAAATATAGCCAACCAAATATAATTATCTATATTTTTGCTAAGGATTATCATGGTTGGAGTACTTAAATTTTTACAAATAATCTAAAAACGCCATCTAGATGTCACCTAGATAATTTAGCTAGGAGTTTTGTTCCCTTGGAGATGCTCTTGGAGCATCTCCAATGGTATTAGCTAAATTGGTTAGCTAAAATAATATAAAATAATAGTTGGCTAAAATTTAGATGATGAAAAAGGTACTTTGCTCCAATGGTATTATCTATATTGGTTAGCTATTCTTAAAAAATAATAATTAATTATTAGTTTTAAAATTTCAAGATCATGTAGATGACTTCTGACCACAGGATTTATAAAGAGAATAGTACTTTGACATTTTTAATTGGCTGGAGCTGATGTGGCAATTATAGATGATGACTACCCATTCAACAAATTTGGAGGTTCATGTTAGTGTTATCTAAAAAATTTAGCTAACAGGTTGTCCCCTTGGAGAAGCAAAAAATAAGATCATTATCTATAATATGGTGCCCACATAGGATATAGCTAAAAGGTGAGCATGGGTTGGAGATGGCTCTTACAGATCAAAAACCAGCAATCTCTACCGAGGGAAGCATCAAAAGGAAGAAAATTGCAGAAATTGGGGCAGTTATCAACTTATAATAGTGAAATATATTGAACTCCTTGTGCCTTTACATATGTGTTTCTTGTATGTTTGAATATTGATAGATACAACACATAGAATTTGTTCTATATTGCTTATAAACATTTCCTTTAAAGAGACAGTTATTACACTGAATATTTGTACTATTAGGTATACAAGTCACAGAGGCCAACAATTTGTTGCAAACATCAAGCTTTGGTGATTCTACAGCTTGGCTTGTTCTTGAAGTTGTTCCTGTTTAGATAAAAGACGAAACAGAGGATAAGATTCATATTTATATTTGAAAATGGTAAACATAGCTGCACAATACTGGGATGCTAATAAAGACAGCCATTTTGCCAATTTAAAAGTTTGTGAAAGTTAGTCCGTGTATGTAGAACCGTAGCTATCATATTTTAACATGGTAGCTTGTAAAGAAAATTAGTTACTCAGAGTATCCCATGTAGTAAAGTCATTTGCTCTTTAGTTGAGATAACAAGACTGGATAGTTTAGGCAGGGATGGGGACAGCCACCGGCCCATAACTATATTAATTGAAAAAAAAAGATGTGGTTTAATTGTTCTTTTGGTTATGCTATAGGTTTAGGTGGCTGTTTCGCTTATATAAAGAAAACTACTGGTATATCTGATTTTCTACAGCTTTAAGTAGAATTCAACGCAAAACAAACAGGCTCCTAAAAAAATATATATTATGTATGTCAACTATGACTAACTGAATATATAACTATATATGTATTATATATTAGTAAGAATCATTTCTAATAACATCATTTTCTAATAATATCATATCATTAAGTCAAAGTTAATATGATGACAAACTTTATGACTCTCCAAAAAGGAACTCAAGTAAAAGGACTTGTGAAATTGAATTCAACAAAGTAAATATATGGTGCAAGTGCAAACCAAGATAGATAATATTATCAAGTATCTTTTTTCTTCCTATTTCTTGGTAGAATAACTGAAACTAGTATATGCCAGGTAAGCACAGCCACTACTCTTTGAGAAAATAGTAAAATTTAGGCCTAGTGAGATTACAGATATAATCAAGTCTGCATAAGCTAGAGCTACCAAAATGCCACGATCAATTTGTGAACTCCAGTAGGTAGCTAGATTATTATCTTTTTTTTTTTCTAAACGGTTACTATCTCTTTTCATGTCTTCAACTTGGATTATGAGACTTTGTTATATGATTTTTATAATACTAAACTACTGACCTCAGTCACAAAAAAGGCATGGAATCCATAAGGAACTCTGTGGGGTAATTCAACAACTGCAACGGGATCAGGTGACATTGTTTTTGCATCAATTATATTTGCTGCTGATTTTCTGCACAGGTGGCCAAAAAAAGGATTAGCATAAAGTGGTATATGACAAATTCATTTAAACTTTGTAATTAGATAAGAATGACATGGCCTCTGGAACCAGGGCAGCTAGAACCTGTTTAATTCTAATGTACACAGATAATAGTAATTCTTTGATCAAGAAGGTTGAGGAACAATATTGCTAAATAAATTGAATAAGCATGAAGAGTTACTAATATGACTCAATGTGATCTTCAACTGTCAACTAATTTTTAGTTCACTTGGACATTCTTGAGCAGGAAATTCTTTTTATCTTAAAACTGCTCGACAACAAGTAAATAGATATTGTAACATGTTGTTACAGAAGGGTGTATATCTATCTGTTAGCAACTTGCTGCATAAAAATTACCAAGGTTAAAAAAAATCCAAGTAAAAGAAACATTTTTTCTTGGTTTTCACTTGCATGAGAAGGCCTTTGTTATAAGCATTCATGGATAATGAAATCTACCAATAAAAGAAAGAAAGCTACCTAACATTTAAATTCAGTACGTCAGCTTTGTAGAAAAATAAAGAAAAAGAGTTGGCATATATATTTTCAATGTTGTTAAAGAGGGACAGGCAATTACCCGGTATTCTCATCATGTAAAAAATGAATCAAGTAACCATCATCTTCTTCAGAAGTAGTGCCTGGCTGGCGAGGGACAAAGATGGCCTCTGAACCAAATCTACCAACTCCGAGATCAAAGATACCTTGTACATTTCCTCCAACTTCCAGCCTTCTTTTTCCAGCCTCTGGTTCCATGTGCAAATCAAATTTGACAATTGCAGTGACCTTTGCAATGCTATCCAGTATAGTTCCGTATACATAACGTTGTTTCCTAAATTTATCAAAACAATTTAAATTTCAGCGATATGCTTTTGAAAAAAGTAAAATAATGATGATTAAAGAATTTCAATAGATTTTAAATAAGGCCAAATGGTTGTGTAAGCATATAAGCATCTCCAACATGTTATAATAACTACACAAAAATATATTAACAGGCTGCGGTAATTTCTTAAACATTATTATATATATATATATATATATATATATAGGCTTTTGGTCAAATAGAAACAAAAATTAGAATAAAAACTAGAAACCCTCTATTTCACACTACTCCCCCACCACTTCACTGACCCGACACCTCCAATCACAAAAATCCGCCTCAGATCTCGCCCCACCCCCACCGTCATCATCTCCATCGCCCCCTTCATCATTTCCACCCCCGCTATTTCCTATCATTTCCCCTCATCTTCCTCCATTCATCTTTCTCGAACTTTTCTTTTTCCGACAACATCTCCTTCTCTCTTCTCCGCATCTCACTACGCTTAGTGATCACTATAAAAACTTTGACTATAATTACTACGTTTATTGTATATAGCTAGCCACCAGATCGACGATAATCATCAATCTCCGTTGAACTGATATGTTTGTATGTATATGTCCAGTATATACTATTCGGTGATTTTTATAATACAAGTTGGTGATTTATGTGATATAAATCAGTGATTATTGTCATACGAACTAGTGATTGAAGTGTAGATCTGTGATTCATATTATATGAATTGGTATTTGTGTTCATATATCATGTTCAAATTTCAGATCTAGTGATTTTAATTCAAAAATGGTGGTTGTTGTTAGTAATTGTTAGTGTAGATGAGTAGAGAGATGGTAGAGATCGAGGAAGATAAAGATAATCACTGGAATTAAAGGTGTTTGAAGTGGTGGCAGGAATTAATGGCGGTAGGAGGTGGTGGCCGGAATTAATGGTGGTTGGGAGGTGGTTGAAGCTAATTGTGTTCGTAGATGGTGAAGGGAGTCGGTTGTTATGTAACGAATACTTAAATATTTAAAAAGAAATTGAATACGCTGGTATTTTTGTTTGGATTAGGCTTAGGTTTCTAGTTTCTATTTTAATTTTGTTTCTATTACATCGGGACCCTATATATATATATATTATTAAATAAAAGAACATGAACAATTTAGCTTCATACCTCCCAGTATAGCTCTCATTTATTCTAGGAAAATCAACAGCAGATGCTGAGAGCTTTTTCTGTGAAGCTAGACCAGTCTTCATGTTGAATCTCATCTCAAACCTGAGAATTGTTTATAGTCAGTAGCTGCTAACCTAAAACATGAACTGGTATCTTACTACCAGTATATATACATAGACGAGAGCCTTACAATTCATTATTAAAATTCTCGAGCTTCTCTTTCATACTCCCATTAACCATATCTAAGTCTGGATTCTCAAGGCGGCAAGTGATTAGAACAACTTCATCTCCTTCCTCCCAAGCATTGGCTGGTAAGAGAAAGTGTCAAAGAAAATTAACTTGACAAGCAAAAAGAATCAACGAATTTAAACAATTATCTCCTTCAGAACTAACATATTTTCTTAGTCATCGTAGAATATCTATTCTGATGTGATTTCATACTGATATTTTCCTATTAAATTGAAAAAATCCAGACAAACCACCATGAACAAGAAGTTCAGCTTCATATACATAATATCATTTACTAGAATATATTGTCCACCAAAATACTTTGCAAAACATTCACCAACTCTCTCAGACTACAAGTATGCTCTCCCTTGAAAGATAACATGCAAACATATCTGTGAGTGCAATATTAGATGGGAAATGAAGTGTGCAGTGAACTAAAACCTCTAAAAGAAATTTACTAATTTACTAAAAGATGAATAAAGAACTTGGTCCCTCACCGTTGTGAAAAATAAAGCAATTTGGGAGCTCAAACCATTTAATCAGCAGCTCATTCTTTGCATACCGTGGAAGAACACCAAATCGGGCCTTTTTAGTTGCATCAAATGTGAATATTAGCTTCTTTTCCTTGACCATTTCCTAAATATTATAATCCTTGGTAAGTCGACCTCAATTGCTCAATAACCATATTAGTGAAGCTGAATCAGCATCATATACTATACCTTATGGCTTACAAAGTGCAGTAAGGTAAACTATCATATACCTTGGGTCTGAAGTACAAGGGTAGGTCCATTATAATGGCATAATTTTCAGTAATGGCAAAGTCATGCATCATAATAGGGTCTGCTAATGTTATTGGCACCGGATCATTCATGACACCATCCTTGGAAATCACCCTGTATGTTATATACGGAGGTGCGTGTGAATAGCCAAAGGTAAACATTTCACCTGCAAGCAATTACACTGTTATTAAACAAGTATTTTCAAAAAATACTCATTAAATATCTGGGAAAGTGGCTTTACCGGTATATGGGTCGACCTTTGGATGGGCAGTGAAAGAATGTGTCAGCCTTTTGTCATAATCCAGTAATCCAAGGGTTTGTAAATCTCCATCTTCCAACACTTTAATGGCATCTGCAGATAGAAGATAGTAGGTGATTTTTGTTCTGCACCCATTATAAGTGCAACGAATTGATGTGCAATACTGTGAAGCGAGATTGAAAATGACAAGGTAAACCATGCATCGACATCTTACACAACAAATTGAATCCTAGAATGATAGTATAATCCGGGTTATAGAGAAGACATTCATTTTTTTACACAATAGCTGCATACTTTTTCTTGCAAGGGAAGACATCAAGCTAAACAAAAAGTGCTGGGGGAGGGTTCTTCTTTGTTAGGCAGGAGCCTGGGGCCTTGGGAGGTATAAGAAAGAGAATACATTATTTTTAGGTATAAAAGCCGATGCATAAAGAAACAGACAAGAAATTTTTTATTGTGAATGTGAACTTACTTGGCAAAAATGTGAACCTGGATGTAATTGATTATATTTAATCTATTTCAGGTCTATTACTACATAAAGACTATTTTCCTTACACAAAAAGGGGGAAGAAGGTCGAGCAAATGCGCAGCAGATAAAACTGATACCAGATAGAATCGATGCCATTACAAACATCGGAAAGAGAAGACAAAAATTGCACGCATATTTCACAATGTTAAATCAGAAACTTCATACAATTCTACAATTATTCAAGCAAAACTTTTACATGTTTTCTATAGATGAAGCATAAATGGGCAGATAACTTACATGGTTTATCGGCTTCTGAAAGAGCTAAGAGTTTTCCATGGTGATATATCATAGCAGTGTTAGCTGCAATACAGTAGATGAGATAGTCATTTCAGATCCTTCCATTTATTTCTCCATACATCGTAACATGATAAAGAAAGTTTTAGAAAAAATCTGTTCAATTATCATAATTATAGTTGACCCTCAAAATAAATGGCCTTTGGATCAAAAATCTTGACCACCTTACCTGTTCCATTTCCATATGACATATCCAGTACTTTCAACTTTCCTCTGAGCATTTGCATATTGACCATAAGTAAACCAAATAGTCCCTTGAGATCTCCAATCTGAAATTAATGTAGGAAAGGCATGTTTATGCACATCAAATTAGAATAATAAAGAGTTCAAGATAAACAAAGTAATCAGATATCAGGCAGAATATGTTAGTGACCAAAAATGTTAAGGTGCTGAACGCGACTTTAAATCTCCTTTCAACACTTCCCTCACTCAACCCAACACCCATCTTTTGATTATAGAGTAGATCACTAGGAGCCCATGACCATAACTTTAGTGTACAAAATAGATATTTGAGAGTATATGTGGAACCAGGACTCTAAATGAGATCACACAGCCACTTAGTATTGGTGGAACCAGGATGAAAGGCGACCACACACCACTCAGTATTGGTGGAACCGGAACTTGAAAACACGATCATACAACCACTAGATATAAGTTTAAAACTTTATACTAAGCTCTGACACCATGTTAATGACCCACTCTTCCAGACCAAAACCTTAAGTGTGGAGAGAGCCACTAATTGGATCTTATAACTTTTTTAACATAATAATATTGTGCTTCACACCCTATCACCAATAAACTTGCTCGCATATCATTCTACAAATAAATTGAAACAATATAAAGCAAAAAGTTTACCATTTAAAGATATGTGAGAAAAAAAGTTTAATGTATTGGTTCTGTTTCTTCGATGTTACCTTCATAAACTTGGCTCCTCCAAAGGTTTCTTCTTGTTTTAGACGAGATGTCCTCACATAGCGAGAGACATAAGTAGCTTTTCCATCTTTTATGCGTAATCCATGAATCATGCTGCAAATCATGAAGGACAAAACACCAATGAGCTAATGTTTTAAAAAATTCCTTACAGTGTCTAGCATGGACTATATAACCTCATCTATGGATTTCATTCAAATAAAGTATATAGAAATGCATTCAAGTGGATATGGGTAAGATAGAACTATGGTTTGACTACTGGGAGAGCCGAGAGGCGATAAGCAGCTTTGATTGCTATGCCAATGCTTGGTCAAACTCTAATCTTTAAAACAAAATTAAAGATAAAAAGTAGAAACAAAATATCTTAGTAAAGTATGTCTTGCAAAGGTACACTTGAAAAAATCTTACCAAGATGTAGAAAATGATCTTAACAAGTCCTACCACAAGCCATATAGGCTACATTTGATTAAAACAATAATAATTCTTGGACTATTTATTATGCACTACATTTATCATACAAAATCCTTTAACACGATTTCATGGAAGACATCAGCACCTTAATAACTTTTTCGAGGGAACATTTTTAATACCACGGAGAGGGTGCTATTGAATTTGAACTAAGAACTAATTATAAAAATAGTCCATCTTAACATTTTAGAGGGTTAAGGATGGTAAAATACGGACAAGTAGCAAATAATCCGTTGATACAGTCTTGCAAAGAAAGATAGCCTTGGCGAGTTTGGACAACTAGGTAATTGTTATAGTGTCATGAAATGCATGATTTATCATTTATTAAATGCTTACAAGTTAAAAGAACAAAGAAAAACACTTTTCAATGGAGTACATACTGCATCACCATAATGGTTTTATCTGATATTAAACATATAAGATCACGTTAAGTAGCAACGTATAAGAACCATTTGAAAAGAACGCTTTTTATCAAGAATGCATGCACTAATATCTCTTAACAACTTTCATGTAGCACCTATTGATGACTACTTGCATTTTAATTCTTAAGGTATCTTCAGATCAGCAAGCAGCTACTCATTCTGACTGTTAATTTTGATATCAATAAGAATGTGAACTGCATTTATTTTCCTGTACCTATATTAATACTTACTGTGATTAGGGCGTGGTAGCCGGTCAAAGTATTGTTGAGCGAATGATTCAATAAGTTGCCGCAGTACGTTATTGCAATAATTGAAATCACTTGTAGTTATAAATAGTAATCAAGATTAGATTAATGCAGAAAGGATTACAGATTGTAACACAAATTCCTTTCGTTCACACTCGGAGAAAATAATTCATTAATTTCCATTTGAAAAGGAAACTCACCCATCTCCATCAAACCTGCACAGTAGAATAATGACAGGTAAGTATCATCCTGAATTTTTTTTATAATACACGCAGTTATTATAAAACACAAGTTATAATTTAAAAATAAGAATCATAGCACAAGCCTGTATCCTAGAAAATAAGAATCATAGTAAAAGACCAGTATCACTGATAGATATACGTAAAAAAGACTGATAAGCAGACCTAGTTCTAATCCATGTTAATAGTGGACACTACAAGGATGAGTTTTGCAGTTTCTTAACGAATTAACTCTAAAGAGCAAGGACGTACCAGTGATAGCCAGCAACAGCGGAGAATTTTGGATTTGGACCAACCCTGACAAACTCACCGTTCAGACACTCCTGCAACAAATATTTAAATATCAGAAACTAAATAAAACACATTACCAACTCCTTTGAACTGTGAATTTTGGATCATCCCTCCAGTTAAAGAATAGGATACAACAAATAACTTTTCAGTTTCTTAATAATCATTTCAAGAAACATATAATATCCATCATTAGTGCAAAATTAACACAAGATCCACCGACAACCTATAAGATACGTATTTCTATAAATGTTTTACTGGTACATAAACTGGCTTAATTTAATACTATACAGCTTGTCAAACGCAGATGCAGGCTTCCAAGAAAAAAAAAATTAACTGGAAAAAACAAACTATTGCACTATATAGCTGTATATAGTTAATTTTCTAAATATGTAGACACTTTCAAGATTTAAAATAATAGTAGATAATTACGCGATGAAGTAGGGCCATCTATAAAATTTACTGCAAAGGATTGTAAATAATGCGTTTCAAAAAATTAACGCCGATTAAGACATCTAAAATTAAGAACATTAACTAGTAAACATTAAGGTTGTCATAAAGGAAAACACAAGTGGACAACTATCCAGGCATCCCAAACTCATAATTTTATTCAAATATCTTATTCAAGCTGAGGTTTAACATGAAAATATACAAAATTGATTGAATGATCGAAATGATGGTAGATACGATAAGTCATTATATTGACCGCTACATGACCAATGAATATTAAATAAAAGTCAAACCTTCAAAGTAATTTAATAAACAGAATTCACTAAATACAGAAATAAGTTTAATCGCATAACTAAACATTAATCACAACTCATTATACACATATAAACGATTCACCAAAAGCACATATATTATTCACCTTGTTTACCTTCGCAGCTCATTCACTAAATCAGTTTTATCCAAACACTAGCCTATACACACAAAATATGGTATATCTTTGGAATTGAATGAAACAATAGTAAACACAATAAACTCATTTTACCGGGACATAAACTCGAGTCAAATGAAACATAGGTAATATTAATTTGCAACCTAATCGAATTTTAGTCAGAGGTCCGGATTTAAAATTTACAACTCACTAAAAGCACATATACTGTTAACGTATTTAATTATTCCACTATCAAACTTAAGTCAAGTTGAGTTTCGAGTTTAAAATTTACAAGAAACAACATAAAGTAAAATTACTATTCACCTATTTTCCTATATCAAACTTAAGTTAAGTCGAGTTTCAAATTTAAAATTTACGAGAAACAACATAAAGTAAAATTACCTAATACATATACAATTCACCTATTTTCCTATATCCAACTTAGGTCGAGTAAAGTTTTGAGTTTAAAATTTACGAGAAACAACATAAAGTAAAATTAACTGGATGCATATACTATTCACCTATTTTAAACTATTTTCCTATCAAACTTAAGTCAAGTCAAGTTGCAAATTTAAAATTTACGGAGAAATAACATAAAGTAAAATTACCGGAATACGACCGATAACAGGAAGATCAGTAGCAGGAGGAGTCTCCTGAACAGGAGCAAAGTTACCAGAAAGCCAGTGATGAGGTACAGAAGAGTCATACATGTACTTAACAATCAAACTCTCAATCCAATCAATAGCTTTTGATGTTAATCCTTTGTTTGGCTTTGGATTTACTACTACTACATCTCCATTTCTCTCCACTTGTTCTTTTGTTATCCCCATTTTTAGTGTGTGTTTGTTGAGTGATAATTGTTTTAATCTGTTTGTTTAATGATCATCTGCCGCCCACGTTGATGCGTGTGAGTTATGCGCCTTGAATTGTATGTGCAAACAGCCAAAATTTTGTGGACAGTTTTTATTCTTCAATTTTTGGACTCCGGCTGGATTTTAGTTTTATCTGCGAGCAATGTTACATATCCCAAAACTGTTATCAAAATTATTCTCATGACATATTTTTATTTGTGGGACTCATATGTATGCACAAGGTCCATATTATTTATTAGAAAATACCCAATCAAATTCTGACAACTCAGCATTCGCTCTAGCATTTCTCTTTATCTAATGGTATTAAAAATGTTGATCATAATATCAATAACAATTATATCTTAATTCTAATAACCATTAGTGTGCGGAGGGGAATAACAATTGTGGCCAAATGTATTAATTATAAAAAGTTATACTTATATCTTAATAATATTATACTTTGTACCAAATTTCTATGTCAATACACTTTCATGTTAACAAAAAAAAGAATCAAGACACACATGTCCCAGTCATACTTACCAAGTTTTTTGGTTTGATTTTGACAAGCCCTTAATCTTAATTCTCAAGTTTAGTGGAAATTGTGTATAAAAACAAATGTCCAGAGAAAAAAGGATAGAAGATAAAAGTTTAGTGCATACTTATTTCCTGAGTCACTGAAATAACTAGGTATAGAAGATTAGTACATAAGATAGAGCACGTAGGTGCCGGCAATAAGTATGCAGATGCAAGTAAGATAACATGCGAGAATGTAAGTGTGAGAGAATGTAGGATTTCGTAGAACCGTTGCGGCTTTTATCGTCAAATTGGATTTTGTGAACCCGATCTTCAAGCTATACTCCAGAAGGTCTTCCAATAGCTACCCTTGAGGGTCAACCTGAATGTTAGTTCTGAGGGTCATCCTAAGTGTTACCCCTGAGGGTCTTCCAAGCATTACCCCTGAGAGTCTTCCTAGGCAATCCAAGTAATAATGACACTGAGGTGCCGGAAGTACGGATCAACCAAAATATTGTAAGGGCGACGTACTCCTCATAGGAATAAGCTACCTCTCCTCAAAGGAGATGGCGTCTAAAGCAACACTTAGACGTCCGGAAGCACGGAGCCATCTGTCGTATTTTAAGGGTGACATCTTCCTCACAAGAAGATAACTTTTCTTCAAAGGAGAATTGTCGGCATCTTCCTCAAAGGAAGATAACTTCTCCTCACAAGAGAAGCGCCAAGAGTTTATTCAGACTACCCGGAAGTACGGGTTGCCCAAATTATGAAAAGTGGCTCATTCCTCAAAGAAATATAACTTTTCCTCAAAAGAGAATTGTCGGCATCTTCCTCAAAAGAAGATAGCCTATCCTCAAAAGAGAAGCGCCAAAAACATTCAGACTTCCCAGAAGTACAGGTTATCTAAACATTTTATGGCCTCTTACTCATAGGAAGAAACTTCTTCTCAAAAAAGAAGTGTCAAGGGAATCTGGAGTCTTCGGAAGTATGGATTGGCCAAACTATAAAGGGTGGCTTCTTCCTCACAGGAAGATAACTTCTCCTCAAAAGAGAATTGTCGGCATCTTCCTCAAAAGAAGATAACTTCTCCTCAAAAGAGAACCTCCGAAAACATTCAGACTTCCCGGAAGTACGGGTTATCTGAATATTTTGTTATCCTCTCCTCATAGGAGAGGCTCCAAGCATACGAGCCATCAAAAGTATTGTTATATCAAAATTATAATCATTCTCGTTGAGGTCTTCAGAAATAATCTTTCTCATGGAAGATTTTCAACCAATAGTATTCTGCAAAATAATAATCCTC
The DNA here is from genome assembly GCA_003724115.2 of Anethum foeniculum. NCBI lineage: Eukaryota > Viridiplantae > Streptophyta > Magnoliopsida > Apiales > Apiaceae > Anethum > Anethum foeniculum. Next base: position 19,320 of record PHNY01023812.1, on the reverse strand, counting down.
GTTACAGATTTCAATAAACAATATTCTCCAAAATAATATTCCTCTTTGGAGGTCACAATAATATCCCCTTATATCTTCAAAATAATAATGTACCTTTTTTGGAAATTTTCAACATCCTCGTAGGAGGTGTACATAAATAATCTCTCTCATGGGAGATTTTCATCAATTAATATCATCTTTATAGGAGATTTTCTAAAAAATAATTCCTCTCATATGAGATCTTCAAAAATTTAATATATTCCTTATTAGAGATCTCAAGAAATAACCCCACTCATAGGAGGTTTTCAACAAATATTTTCATCCTTATATCTTCAAAGTAATAATATCCCTTCATGGGACGTTTCAACATATAATCACATCCTTATATTTTTATAATAGTATCCTCCATAAGAAACAACAGATAATCACATCCTTATATCTTCAAATAATATTCCTTCATGGGAGGCTTTTAAATTATAATTCGTCTCACAAAGATATATTTCACATAGAGGCATCTCTATAAAATCATATCCTCCATTTATGAGGTCTTCAAAATATAATAATTCTACTTTAGAGAAGGTCTTCAATAAATAAAATAAATTATTCATCTCGCAAATTTTCAGAATAATTCTAAGCATGTCATAATAAATTCATGATTGCTGAAAATAAAATAAGAAAATTTATCTTTGATTTTATCGCCGACTTTATAAAATTTCAACGCTCCGACCCTATTGCTCCATGATTTCAATTCTGTCCAGATCTGTATTTTACCTTTTTGACCCTCTAAACGATTTTTTCATCGAAAACACAAAATACGAAAGTTTTAGATAACGAAAAAAATCTTTCCAACAAGATATGGCTCATCAGAAACGGACTTTCAATGAATCAATAAATAAATAAAACGTCTGCTGATTAATTTTTCGAATAACAAAAAATTATCAAATTCCTATATAATATAACAAATGTGCAATATATAAAATATAATTTATGCACAATAAATATCAATATAAGCATGCATAAAATATTTTAAATAAAAAATATATATTTCACATAAATATTTTAAATATAATATACATGACATAGAATATTAATGACGATAAAAATAGATAAATCCAAGAAAACTTATATTGAATATTTATGCAAGTTGACTGAATATTCCCTTATTTACACTTTCCCCTGTTGGTTGCTTCGCCGCGACAGGTGACATGATTTGATCACTTGACCACCAATCCACCATCACTCTACTTTAACTCCCCAGTTAGTTCCATAAAAGTAGCCATCCCTATACGTTTAAAATTGATGTCTAGCCATGCAAATCTTTTGCTTATAATTTTTTTAATGGCTTCAAATCACCAGCCTCTTCTCTCAATTTCTGCATTAACATTCTTATTATGCAAACACCGGCTCCATAAATATTTTGCTACCTTAAATTAATCCGCACAAGATCAATCAATTGTTGCAATCGAATAAATCGACTCTTAAATGAAATTACATGTGAAAATTCATGAATGTAATATATTTAATAGATAAATATTTTAAATAGACATACTTATTATATACCAATTATGTCTTAATTTCATGCATAATATATATAATTTAATAAATATATCTCACAGAAATACTATTTAATAATATAATAAACATGACATTAATAGTAATCTAATTATCAAAATAAAAAAATAAATAAACTCAAGAAAACTCATCTCGATTTTTTATGGCCGATTCAATTTTTGCCATAAATAAATTCAAGAAAGCTTATCTCGGTAGTCAGTGCTCCGTCTCGGATTTTCCGGTTCGCTGCCTCCTTTCTTTTCTTTTGCTTTGTTTTGCCATTCCCCGCTCCTCTTGTCAATGGCCAAGGCTGCCGTTTTCTTTTTGCCTCATGATTACCAGCCTTTTCTTAATTTTTTTAGTCTGTCAGCACTCCATTCTTTGTATGTGAATGTGGTATTCGTATATTTTGACGCGGCCCCTACTAAACTCCAATTAATCACACTTCTGCTTCTTGATTTCACTAAATCAAATTGATACTTTTAAGCATGCATAATATATTTGATTCAAAAAAAAATTACAAAGATATATTAATAATATAATTAGCATGACATAATAAAAATAAAAAAGAAACTCAAAATTTATCTCAATTTAATCGCTTTCTCCGGTTCATTGCCTTTGTATTTTTATTTCCTGGAAATGACAATGTCTTCCCGCGGGTCCCACATCATCATGTAGTCTTGTGATGTCACTTGTTTCCTCGCTGTGTATTCACCAACCGTGACCTATTTTTTTCGGTGTCTTTTTTTCCCATCCCGCGTGGTCCACCATAATTGACTTGACTGGCTTTCTTTAGTCACCTTCGTCATCTCCGTTTTACCACAAGCTTCAGGCGGGCCCCACTAACTTTGCTTAACTGGTTTAACCGATTCTCCTCGTGCCGCTTCCTCCTTCGACTAACGTACATCTTCGACTTAGTTTTTCTTATAATTAATTCTGCTCTAATCAATCTTCGTTTAATAACAAGCCGCAAATAAAATTGTGTATCACAAATATACACTCGGATGTAATTTTAATATAATATTTAGAATAAGTCACCGCCTCCACCTTTCTGCTCCTCCATTAAAACCGCATAAAATCCGATATAACCCCCCCAAGCATATTGATGGTTTGATTGTCCTCCACAATCTAAATTTGCCCTCCTTCTAGCGCTAATTGTTAACGGAGGAATTTGGTGATAACAAATTTCGGAGGTTGCTGGAATAACGAACATGTGAAAATAGGGGGATTGGAAGTTTTTAGATGTTTGGGGCTGGACTTGATAGGTGTCTCGACTTGTTATATGTGTCGGATCCTTTTTCAAGATGTTTACCTATATTTATAGGATCAAGCCAACACTGTTCTGTGAAAGGATGTGGTTTTTTAATCCCTTGCGATTTTTAAGGGATGTATTAGAATTAGTTGATTTTATCTTGTTAAGTTAGGATACCTTCCTGATTAGAAGGATATTGTTAGGAGATTTTTTATGTAATTGATCGGAGATTATTCCTCGTTTTAGGGAGAGGAAATAATTAATTTAGGAATTAAAATAATTATGATTAGATGAATATTGAGAAATTTGGGAGATAATTGAGGTTACGAAAATACGGCGTAACAATATCAATGTTTTATGAAATTCAAATTTTACTTTTAAATATCTCTTAAAGATAGTGAAAATGTTGAACTGAGGCTGAGGTTTATATTAATATGACCAGAAGGCATAAGCTCCCTGCAAATGAAAACTCTTCACAATTCTCTTCTCTTTATTGCATACAGAGGAGGTTTGTGTAAACTTATTTTGAAATATCTTATACAGTCTACTAATTTTCATGATTGAATCGGAACTTTCTACTAATGATGGAAGCGTTCAAAGGAAGAAAAATAATGCATGAAATTGAGGCAATCACCATAATGAAGTTATCAGTTTACTTAAATTTATTTCATAACTCTATAAGCTCCCCTTGGAAGAAAGAGTCATCAAATAGAATATTAATGATTACAAGTATACAAGCCACACATTTCCAGAGACGACTGTGGTTTTTATTCAACGATTTGCAGCAATTCTCAGGCTTTCTGGATTCTACAATTTAGCTTGTTGTAAAAGTTGCTTCTATTTAGAATCCAAACAAATAGAAAATATGAATCAAATTTTGATGAAATAGACATTCGCCAATGGTAGCACCTTAATTCTGTAATCTTTTGTCAATTTAGCTTTCAATAAATTCCATAAATATATAATACACACAAACAACACTGGATGATTAACAAAATTTCTTAAGAGTATCATATGTAGTGAAGCCATTTATTTGTAAATGGTTGGCCAGTGATACAATATTATAACAAGACGGTATAATTTTGGCAGGAAGAATATGTACATGCAAGTCAAAACCATAATTCTTTGAGACAGTAGTTATAATATTTGGGTCCAATGCAATAGTAGAGATATAGTCATATAACTAATCTTTCATAAGCTAAAGATAAGCAATTAGGCCACTCAATCCTGAGAGCTCAGGTGAGTGGTTAGATTGACATCTCCTTAGATGTCTTCCACTTAAATTATGAGAATCTGTTATAAGTATTCATATGTGATTTTATGATTCATAGAAAAATTCATCTTTATTAGAATATTAAAAAGTTATTGACCTTGGTCATAAATAAGGCATGGAATCCATATGGAACTCTGTGTGGTAATTCAACAACTACAACAGGATCAGGTGACATTGTTTTTGAATAAATTACATTTATTGCTAATTTTCTGTGCGGGTAGCCAAGGAACCATATAAGAAAAATATGGTAAAATAAGCAAGTGTAATGAGAAACGATACAGGTAAGAACATTAAGGTGCCGGCTACATCAGTTTATTACTATTTCACGATTTATCATTTGTACTGACTTCGAGAGAACTAGATCAATTTACTGAGGCAGGTAAAAAATATTTTAGATTTAAACTGAAATCCCAAAATAGACAAAGGGATATCATGTCACCCGATCTCTGATTTCAACCCTATGCCACTATTTGAACCAAACGACTCCTAATATTTTCTAATATTATATTCCCTCCTGATTTCCACTATTTATTACAATAATTATCAATAATTATCTTATTGTTATAAAATTGGATGACCTTTAACCTTTGATTTTCCTCTTATTAATATATGAGACCCTTGACTTTTCAATGTCTTGTAACTTGTAGTCTTTTGACTTTTCATTAGAAATGTAACTCACATTTGTACACCTATAAAAGGCACTTGTATGAGCTTATTTGTTATATGAATAAGGATGATGTTCTCTCCCTTCTCTAATATCTAACTTTCTCTATATTATATATATTATATATAATACGTTATCAGCACGATAGTAGCGACAAGAAGTACAAGCGGTGAATATTTGACGCACAAAGTAAAGAAGAAAGAAATACAAGAAGAACTAGAGCACTTGTTCGTGTCTAAGCCTAGCATATTCTAAACGGCACCAATCCCCACCATTTACTAACACTTTTGAGATTAAGGTACGTGAATTGTACACGTGACTTATCAAATATTTATGCATTATATACTATATGTACTAGGTTTGTTTTGTCTCAGAGTTATGATATTGTTGATTTGCATCGCCTAATTAAGGTCTAAGCATGCATGATCTTGTTAAGTCATTTATTTACTTTACTTTGTGTTATTTCACTTTGTGTTAGCACCATAGTTTACTACTGTGTATTTCTTCTTTTAGCATATTAATTCGGTGACAAAACTAGGAGCAAGAACATGTCTTCATTTTAGTGAAAATGAAATAAAATTAAGTCATTGTTTCTCTGTTTTGGTCCCGCATTTTTTGAGTAACTTTTGTAGGCATATTATGGGATTGTTTGGCACGTCTATTAAGTCACCTTATTGACTTATAAGCCCGTAAGTACTTATCGACGAGTGTTTGTCAGCCCAACTTATAAGTCAAATTTATAACTTATAAGTTGATAAGTTGAATGTTGGTAACGACGTACTTTTTTTCC
>PHNY01023811.1:12789-35570 GCA_003724115.2 Anethum foeniculum | reverse complement strand
TTTTGATATCTTAGATTGCATCATCTTTAACAAAGTTAGACTTTATAAACTTGAGTTGCAAAGCAGAGTCGATACAGCAGGAAGGGTGTTTGTTGCTTTGTAAAATACGTTTTCTATTTTTTTTATTTTTTTTTTCTTTTTAACATATCGATTTATATAAAGGAAAGTACTAATAAATTTTTTTGGAAGGTGGTAACCAACCAACCAAATGAAATCATGTATGCTTATAATAATATAGTATAGATGAAGTTGTGTCATTGATATATTTATTTCCACCTGTGCAGATATAATTTATAAATTTACTCATATGTCCCAAAAGATGTATACAATGCATGTATTTAGAGAAATATATAAAGTGTAGTTCAATAAAAAAAATTTAAATTTTTTTCTGTACAAAAATTTAAACATTAAATTTTTATTCAGCAATTTTTTTTTTAAATTATAAAACTATATTTTAAACGAGTCTTAAAAACGTACTAAAAAAATAATGTATAGAATTTAATGAGATAAAGGGAGTACTTTTTATTGTGGATGGTAAAATATTAAAGTTATCACCATGTGATTTAAGATCTTTTATTTACAACCGTATTTGATCTTTTAAAATAAGGGGCATGTTCCCCGGCCACAGTTGGATGAGATACTGTTGCAGCAATGTTTCATTGCGGCAGTACTCTCCTACCGCAATGTTTCATTGCGGCAGTCACAATGTGTCATTACGGCAGCTCTATCCCATCCAACGTTGGCTGGGGAATAACATTCTTAAAATAAATATAGCACATGTGTTCAAACATAAAATGAGTTCCATCCAAAAAAAGTTGACTGAGTTCATTTATTTATGCCTACAATTTCCGGTATCTATTTTGCTTTTTTAAATAATTAATTAGGCTTATATGTTTATACATAGGTATTTGTATTCGAAGTGAGAATTTAACTCAAAATCTGGAATAATAAGAGATATTTTCTTAAATTCAGCAATCTCATCAAAATTCAGGTAAAGTCCACTTGAATTTTAGTAACTTGTATATTCGGTATCATACATGTTAATTTTGACACATTATTTCTCCATATTTAGTGAAATATTACTTTTTATTGTTTTCTACAAATATCTCTACTAAATTGCAAGTTACTGTCCATTTTAAAGCAGCCATGCCATGAAAAAAGAAACTAAATCTATCGACTATATATAGGAGGTATACATACATGTAATAGACTCGGTTGTGTTTCATCTTCCCCACTATACAATATCCATCACCCACTAGTCCACTACTATATCCTCAGCTCCCTGTAATATCATCATATCTTTTAAATCCACTCATAATATTCATTCTTCTAAAGTCCCTCCACAAACATGTACAAAAATCATCACGAGGTCCGAACTTCTCTCCGTCAATACATACATACTTACGTACATGTATATTAGAGTTTGTATAGTAATATCTGTAATTTTGTGTTTTGAAGCTTGGAATGGTGGCGAGGAAACTGTTGAATATAAGAGACAAGGGTAAATCTAATTACAGTTCTGATGCGGATGATTTTAATTATGCTGAATTCGATACAGAAGGTATTTAATTATTTCTTATATTCATGTTTGGATAGCTCTATTTTACACATACATGCACTATAAATTGTTTTTTGTTCTAAATCATCAAACGTGCTTCATATTCCCACTTTGCAGAAGTTTTTGAATTCCCGGGACAATCCAAATTTCAGGATAGTAAAGACCAAGATGTCGTAGTTGATCCTAAGGCTAATGTAAGTCATTTTATGTTTCTTTATTTGCTCGCTGCTATAGTTTCTAGTTTCTTCCTGAATAATTTTAAAAAAAATTAGTTTCTAGTTAATAACACAAACATATATATAAACTATTGTTTTTCACTTTAAAGTATTTAACAGTGATGCTGGTTTAATCTTCAAGTTCAAAGATTAAAAGATGATGATTTGCACCTTGCTTAGTTGCTCTTACTATCAACTCACAGATCCGAGCTACATGTTGGGGAATTATAGTAATGAAAAATAGAATAACATTAAAAATAAATGATTATTCATGATTCTCGAGTTATTCACCAAGGAAAAAGTTACCAAACAAATAATCTCTACAGTGGTAATATTTTTCTGTAATTTCCGGTAATACTATAATAATATATATAGTTGGTGAGTTAATATTGGTTTACAGTTAAAAGAAACAGTTATTTAATATTGCTTTACACTTAAAAAGAAATAATCTGCGATCTATACATATAATTCAAAGTGTGCGTAGATAACAGAGTGTAGGAACATACGAAAAGAATACACGAAAAAAGAATATAAACAATGAGATTCTCAGTCCAGTGAAGAATTATCTTCTTAAAGCTATTTCGTCTCTCAACTTATGTGTAAGTTGATAACCTACCAGAACAAAACAAGAAGACGGCGGTGTTACGAGAACACAACCTTCGACGAGTTTGAACATGCAAGAAACTATCACTACAGAGAGTAGGGTTTGTATTAGAGAAAGAGAGGGGACGGTTGTGTGTGTATTGGATAAGATGAACACCCTAAAACCTTACAATGAAATTATATAGGCCTTGGGAAAACGTGTATGCTACTCTTCATAATCAATTAAAACGCGTTAATTAATTATATTAGTCAAAAATTAATCTGTAACTAAATCGAATTAATACTTCGTCAAATAAATTATAATTATTCGTATAAAAATGTATTAATTATTTAAGAGCCCAAGCTTACTGGAAATAGGACCGGTTTTCTGCTATATTCATGTCCACAAGTCGCACAAGCGAAAAAGCCTAATGTCTTTGCAAGCCTCGAATTTGCTTCGAAATCCCATAATTGCACCCCTAAGCGCGCAGGATTCGTTGGAACAAAAAAAGGCCCGACGTAAGAGATGGAGCAACACATTACTAACACTTTTAGACACTACTCAAGTATTGTGCTATAAAAAGTAATGGATACACATTTTTCATTTCAATGTGGGACTTAACGCGAAGAAGCCCGATGTCTTTACAAGCCTCGGATTTGCTCCGAAATTCCATAATTTGCACCCTCATGCGCGCACATAGGAGATGGAGCAACACCTTACTAACACATTTAGACACTAATCAAGTGTTGTGCTATAAAAAGTAATGGAAACCCATTTTCCATTTCAATGTGGGATTTAAGGAATGAACTTTAGAATATCATATCTCATTCATTCCTTAATCATTTTGAGTGATTTAAAGTGTCTCGGAAAACTCTGACAGAGGAGAGCACATTCCAAGTGACTTGTTGCACGCACGCAACATTCATCCACTCAATAGTGACTTGTTGCACGCACGCACCTCATACCTTACGGGTCTCACTATTTCCTCATCATAGGAACAAACCAGTAGTTACCCCCATAGTGATTTGGTCATCATGATTTAGTTGTCCCATTGAACCAAGTTCATGGGATCTCCAGTCAGCAATGGTTAGGTGTCTACCATGATTTAATTAAGCAATAGGCTTAAGGCCCATCCCTCTCGATGATTTCTCAACCACTTCTCTTAATACCCATTTGGTTGGCGGATCCGCGATATTATCTTTTGACGGTATATAGTCAGTAGTGATAATTCTGGTAGAGATTAATTGTGTAATAGAACTATGTCGTCGTCGTATATGACAGGATTTTCCAATTAACATCGTGCTCAATGCTCTGCGAATAGCGGATTGACTATCGCAATGTATCCATATTGCAGTTACAAGTTTTGGCCTTCTTGGAATATCCTCCAGAAATTAGCTTAGATATTCAGTCTCTTCGGTGTATTTATCTAATGCCACAAACTTAGCTTCCATCGTGGAATGAGCTATCACCATTTGTTTCGAGGATTTTCATGATATTGGCCGCTCCAGCTAGTGTAAACATATAGCCACTAGTAGACTTAAGTGCCTTCTTGCTAGATATCCATTTTCGTCTATATAGCCCTCTAGTACTGCTGGAACCTGCCATAATGTAGGCCATGGTCTTGAGTTCCCCTCAAGTACCTCAATACCCTTATGATCGTTTTCCAATGATCGGTCCTCGGATTACTCGTAAATCTACTCAACTTGCGAATTGAGTATGCAATGTCTGGTTTTGTATAACGCATTAGGTACATCAGACTTCCAATTATCCTCGAGTATTTCAATTGGGGGACTCTTACACATTTGTTCTCGGATAGATGCAAAGTCATATCCACAGGTGTCCTAGCCTTTTCAAAATCATCCTTAAGAAATATCTCAAGGATCCTGTCAAGATAATGAGGTTGACTCAATGTGAGACCTCTGATGTTCGAGAAATTTGAATTCCTAGAATTACATTTGCTAGTCCCATGTCTTTCATGTAGAATCTCGACTTCAACTTGTCATTCATAGATTTATCACTTTATCATTGATTTCGACAATAATTAGATCATCTACATATAATATGGTCATGACATAATCGCTCTCGTAATCATTGTAATAGGCACAACTATCACATTCATTGATTTTGAAGCCATTAGCCAGTACGACCTCGTCAAATTTTTTATGACATTTCATAGGCTTTTGCTTCAAACCATATAGTGACTTCACTAATCTACAGAATTTCCTTTCTTGTCCAGGAATAACAAACCCATCAGGTTGTTCCATATAAATTTTCTCATCTATATCCCCATTTAGGAAAGCTGTTTTAACATCCAGTTGATGTATTGTTAGATTTTGCATGGTAGGAATAGCAAAAATCATCCTGATGGAGGTTATTCTCGTTACTGGAGAATATGTATTAAAGTAATCGAGGTCTTTCTGTTGCATGTATCATTTGATTACAAGTCTGGACGTATTGTTACCAATAGTTCCATAAGTTTTCAACTTTTTCTTGAAACTCACTTGTTATCTAATGGTTTACAACCGGTTGGCAAGTCCACTAATTCCCAAGTATTATTCTGCATAATTGAATAATTTTATTCTTTATAGCCTCTTTCTATATAGGCCCATCAGCTGAGGTAACTGTTTTTTTATAGGTTTTCGTGTCACCTTCTTCGAGCAAATAGGTCATAAAATCATACCCATAGAATTTCTTCATACAGTATCTATTGCTCCCTCTTAAAACCCCCACATTTTTATCTTCACTTTCTTCACTCTCATTGTTGTCATCTATAGACTCTTGAGTTCGTTTAGACGTCGTAGGGCGTTCATTTCCTGGATTACATGAAAATGTCGTCTCAAAAATTAAGGCATTTCTTGATTCCATTTCCATAATGTTATTATTTTGAATATCAGGAATCTTAGATACATGAACAAGAAACTGATATGCAGAACTATATGGAGGATATCTGATGAAGATACAATCCACAGTCTTTGGACCAATCTTCACCTTCTTAGGTGTATGGATCAATACCTTTGCACGGCACCCCCATATTTTCAGGTGTTGGTAACTTGGTGTCTTTTTCGTTCACATTTCATAAGGACTTACATCCTTATTTTGAGCTTCGTAATATTTAAAATATTATACACGCTTAATATAGCTTAACCCCACATCGATTGCGGAGGTCCAGAGCTTAGTAGCATCGCATTTATCATCTCTTTAAGAGTGCGATTCTTCCTCTCATCCACTCCATTTGACTGAGGGGAGTATAGTGCAGTAACCTCATGGATTATACCATGTTGTGAACAGACTTCCCCAAAGGGTTCAACATATTCACCGCCACGATCGCTTTGTACCGTTTTGATTTTCTCAGTTTGTTGTGTCTCAACTTCTTCCTTATAGATTTTAAATTTATCTATAGCTTCGTCTTTGCTTTTTAGCAAATATACATAATAGTATTTTGTACAGTCGTCTATGAATATAATAAAACACTTGTTTCCCCCTCTTATTGGAGCAAATTTTAAATCACATATGTCGCTATGTATCAGGTCTAGCACTTTGGGGTTTTTTTCTATACGTTTAAATGAAGATCTCATTAATTTTGCCTCTATGCAATTCTCACACTTATGTTTTGAATCAATAGTGAGTTTTGGTATGTATTCTTTTACACTTAACCTTCGTAAAGTGTCAACATTTACATGTCCTAATCCAGCATGCCATAAATTAGGAGACTCAAGAAAGTAAGCAGAAGAATTCTTCGTTTCATTATCGTCCTTAATAGACATAACAATGAGCTTAAAAAGCCCATCAATTACATAGCCCTTGCCTAAAAACATACTACTCTTAGAAAAAAAAATTACTTTATCTGACCCTATTACAATATGAAAGCCATGCTTATTCAACAAGAAACCAGATACAAGGTTCTTGCGAATATCAGGCACATAAAGTACATTCTTCAAAGTCAGATTCTTCCCAGAGGTCATCTTCTGAATCACCGTGCCTTCCCCTTCAATGGTAGAAGTCGCTGAATTCCCATGTAAATCTGCTCACCAGCATTAGAAGCTTTGAGGCTAGAGAAAATCACCTTGTCTGAGCAAATATGCTTAGTAGCACCAGTATAAATCCACCAGTCATGCGGTTATAGTTAACCAGGTTCACTTCAGAGACCGTAGCATATAGGTCTATGTCACCCATCTTTTTAGAGATATCATCGATCATTTTTGCTTTTTTCTTCTTTTTAGCCTTCTTAGGCTTCTTGCAGTAAGAAGACCTATGACCTACTTTATCACAACTGTAACACTTTTCTTGAAATTTTTACTTCGAAATCCCTCCATTGGGTCAAAGCTTTTCCCCTTTTCAGGAACTGGTCTTCTTGGGCTTGGAGCTTTTAACATGCTCCACCATGTTTGCCTTTCAGTGTCAACATTCAATTTCTTCCAGACCTCCGTCTAACAATTAGATCCTCCACAGACATCTCCTTTCGTTATACTTAAGGTAGTTCTTGCAATCTTTCCATCTAGGTGGAAATTTTTCAATCACAGCAGCAACTTCGATATACTACACTAATGACCATTCCTCCAGTATGAATGTCATCAATAATCTCCTGCAGTTCTTGCACCTGACTAACCACAGTCTTAGAATCCGTCATCTTATAATGAAGAAAGCGGCCAACAATCCACTTCTTTGCCCCAGCGTCATCGGTTTTATACTTACAGTCAATAGACTCTCATAAGGCCTTAGTTGTTGGCTTCGAGCTATACACGTTATAGAACAAGTCAGCCAAATAATTCAACACATAATTCTGATAGATGTAGTCGGAGTGCTTCTAAGCATCAGCTGCATACACAGTCTACGTGTTGCTCTCAGCAATGAGCAATGGTACCTCTTCCTTGCGGAAGCGATCCAGATGCAATGGTCAGATAAAAATGCATCTTTTGTTGCTAACATATGAAGTTTGTTCCGTTAAACATTTCAGGTTTCTCAGCATGTGCGGCAGGCACAGTAGGCATCACAGGTGCTACATGCGTAACGTGCATCTTTAAAACCAGTGTGTGCACACCAGTAGAAACCGTACGTACGTACGTACAAACGAATCTTACCGTCTGTCCAAAGGGCACACTAAACTGTCCAACGACAGTGTGTCCCATAGGCACATGCCTCGGAGGTCCATGCCCAGCCGGTGTCTGAAACCCATCAGATACTACGATCTGTGTGATAGGGTTAGGCGTCTGCTGGTGACCCCTATCAGGTACTACGACTTGTGTGTTGGGATCAGCCGTAACGTTCATCGCATTGTTCACAATTTGATTTTTCATCGATCTGTTACTCAACAAATAAGAAGATACATATGTATCAGTCATATATATAAATAAAACTAGCTTTAAGATTGTAAAACAATCTGTGATAGATACATACAGTTAAAAGTATGTGCGCGAATAATAGATATGAATATAACTGCGAATATACGAAAGAATACACGAGTAAAAGATATAAACAATGAGATTCCCAAGTCCAGAAAAGAAATGTCTCCTTAAAACTATTTCGCCTCTCACCGTATGTGTGACTCGATAGCCTCCTAGGATAAAATGAGAAGACGACAGTTTTACGAGAACAACACCCTTGGCGAGTTTGAACAGGCAAGAAACTATCACCAGAGAGAGTAGGGTTTGTGTTTGAGAGAGAGGACGGCTGTGTGTGTATTCGATAAGATGAAAACCCTAAAGCCTTATAATGATATTATATAAGCCTTAGGATAATGTGTATGCTACTCTTCATAATTAATTAAAATGCATTAATTAATTATATCAATCATATAATAATCAGTAACATAATTAAATTAATACTTCGCCAAATCAATTATAAATTATTCATATCAAAAATGAATTAATTATTTAAGAGCCCAAGCCTAGTGGAAATAGAATTAGCAAAAATAGTCCGTGATTATTCAGGTCAATTTTCTGCTACATTCGTGTCCGCACACGTCGCACACGCGGAAAAGCCTGAAGCCTTCGCGAGCCTCGAATTTGCACTGAAATCCCATAATTTGCACCCCATCCCCTGCGCGCACGTGGGAGATGGAGCAACACCTTACTAACACAATTAGACACTAATCAAGTTTTGTGCTATATAAAGCAATGGAAACCCATTTTTCATTTCAATATATAAAGCAACACCTCAAGGACTATATGTTTGTATAAATCGCAATTAATATCAAACAATTCGGTTATAAAACACAATAATGAGTTTTGATTTTCTAATTAAACTAATTAATTAATAACTAAATTAACTAACTAACATTATACTAGCAAAGAGATATGGATAAATTTAGATACGAAAAGCTAAGTCAGGATATTACTTCCCCCTAATATGTTCATGTCGGTAATAAAGCAGTTAATACTACAGCAATATCACAGTTCACTAACCTGAAATTCAATGATCATAGGTTTCTCTCAAAATCACTATGGTATAGATTCTGTAATTAAACTAACATATGTCTATGCCCAATTTAATTTCCAGAATACAATTAAGCACAAATTTCATACGGCTATGCAAGATAACAATATATGTCTATACTGTCACAAAATTAATATCAATAGATATAATCATGCATCATTCAAGTATTGTGTCAATTAACTATAACTCTCTCAGTATTATAATTAAATCGTTAACCTACTAGAGTTGATCGGACAATAGCAAGTATTAGAATGAAAAGCACTTGAACGAATAAACTGCAACATCATATAATACTTCTTATCAAAACACCAACAATTCCATACTAAGGTTTCATAAAAATCATAAATCGTATAAGTTTAGTTTATAACAAATATCTTAAAACAATCCCAAGATAACTAACACATATTCATAAGAAGAGATATAAAAAGCTGAGAGAAAATAAAGCCAATTGAATGTCTTCAATGGAAGAATTCTTCTTCGTTGATGGCTTCTTCTCCTCCTCTCTTGTGCGGCTACTTGTCTCTTGGCTCTCTCTATCTCTAAGTATTAGATCCGATCTCTCTAATATAATATATCTAATAATAGTCTTTTTAATGATTTAATGCAAATACAAGGAGATTTCCTAATCAGAATTGAATTCCATAAAGAGAAAATTCGTAGTTGACTTTTTGACTCTGATTTCGGGCTGATTCGGCTGGACCTTGAATTCAAGACCAATTCTAAAATAAAGCTTTTCTTATAAGCTTTCTGTGAGCTGTTGAATCATCTAAAATGGACTTCTAGAACTCCAGTTATGGCCCAAACAGTGTAGACTGCACAAACGGCCCATAAAATCCGATTTTTAATCAAATTAAACTCCAAATCTGATTTGTTAACTCCAAGCCTTCCTTTATTATAACTCATTGATACCTACATTAAAATAATAATATTTATTAAATAAAAATCCAAATCAATACAAAACAACTAAAATATAGGGACAATAGTAAGATAAAATGCACGCTCATCACCACCCAAAAGGATGTTTATTCGAAACTTTTGAAAAAACTGAAAAGTAGAAGAGAAGATTGAAGAGTGAAGGGGCTTAATTAGTGAAAGATCTGCAGAATGGAGAATGGAAGAGGCAACTAGAACCCTAGACCTGAAAACAGGGGCCGACTCTCATTAGGGTTTTTGATGTAAGTATTAGACGACTTCTCCATAACAAAGTACGATTATAATCCGTTAAATTATCTATCCCATGTTTGTTACGTTAGAGTAGAGGATATGATTATAATCCTTATTTATACTTGGTTGGAGAAGGTATTATTTAATCCCCTCCAACAAGTCATTTTTTGAAGGATTACAATCCTCTTGTTATAATCCCATGTAAAATAAACATGAGTAATGCTAGAGGTACCAAAATTTTGTACCAAAACTTGTCCCAAATGACACATGGCGAAATATAATTTGTGGGCGCATATGTATGCACGATGGGCCCATCATTTAATAAAAGTTATTACCAATCCCCTCTTGCCATTGTGTAATTTGGTACAACTTTTGGGATAAATTTTTGGTACCTCTATCATTTCTCAATAAACATATGATTGGAAAATTTATAGGATTATAGTCCATTCCAATGACTATCCCGCTAAACAAACTTAAGATAAAATTTTAAAGAATTATCAGTCAAATCCTAAGTTTAATCCTTCAAAACAAACATTGTATATGATTATTCGATCCATAAGATTAATATTGATAGGATTAGTTATCCCGAATTATTATCCGGGGATTATAATCCTCCGAAACAAACATGCAAACCGAATCATGCCAACGTTATGAAGTTCCGGCCAAGTCAAGATGATAGGGATCAACCCCTTCTTCTTGCACCAAAGATCTTACAATTTTTGAAGAAACTGGAGTTCCATCTCTTTTCCATTTCCCTTCAAGAGTTCTTATGTGTTTTCACGCCCCCTTGACCCCGAAAAATGGAGGAACATATACAAGATTCGTCATAAAAGGTGTTTTTCATTTATGAATTTTGATACTAATAGAATGTGATATAAAAAACGCGAATCAGAATTAGTCAAACCTTATAATGATTTATCGGATAATCAATAATTAATCAATTAATCAGAACAATAGTCGAATATGAAAAATAAGACTATATTTAATTTTTTAAGCTTAATATATTAGTATAAAAAATGTGCAATAAAGAATTAAATTCTAAAATCAAATCACCTTATAACAATTAATCAAATAATTAATCGGTAAAATCAGTGATTTTTAGACCCAATTATACGCAGCTTCTAACTGAGAAGGTAACATGTATCACTTGGGATGAGAAAGCGACACGTCTCTGGTTTACCATCTCTTTTACTTTATGTAGATTGTCGTTATCATTTTTCTCCAATCTCCGCTCTTCGTTGTCATTCCCTTTCCCATTAGCATCTAAAAGCCTCCTTACTTGGTGATTATTTTTCTTCCAAGCTTGAGGCACTTCCAAGGCTAAGAAGACGAAACTCTGAGACTTTCAGGACAGAGTATATAACTGCAAGAGAACTCAGGTATGCTTGATTATTCCTCAACTTTTTTTGTCAAATAATAATTTATATATTTCGAGAAAAACATTGGTTACATTTAACTAAAGACGTGTGTTATTAGAGTGTATGCTGGTACGTGGAATGTAGCGGGTCAAATTCCATCAGATGACCTAGATATTGAAGAATGGCTGGATATTTGTGAACCTGCTGACATTTATGTCATTGGGCAAGTATTGCACTACTTTATTTTTCTATAATTTCTATTGGATTTATTTATATGATTATATGCCTCAAAATTTGGTGATACTACATATCTATCATGGATGATTATTTGCTTTGTTAACTATTATAGAAATATTGAACTCGATGATGTTAGAATTGTTTCTATATGTATCTCAGAGGACAGAGCCCATTTGATGATGTTCGAAATGTTTCTATATAGTATATTGTTAAGTAACCAGTTCTCTAAAACCTTAACTTGTCAGCCATTTTTTGGGTCGAATAATAGATCACAGATTTATAATATATTTAATCCACACAGTCGTGCAGTGGGATTGGGAGTAGAGCTGTGATTCGAGCCCAACTGCTTGCTACCTAAAGGTTAAACTCATTTAAGAGGACTTGGCTCGAGCTTTTGTGCCGAACCTTCGAACCCGACTTGACTCCAGCTTCAACTCGAATTCATTTATAATTACAAAAAAGTTATTACTTAAAATTATTTTTATTACTTATAAATTAAATTAATTATTTTTTTTATTTTAATTAATTTTTTAATTGATGAGCTCACGAGTATACTCAGCTCGATTCGTTTATACTTGGCTATACTTGGCTCGATTAGCTCACGAGTATATTCAGCTCGTTAATTAAACTCATAGGTTTGAGCTTGTTGCCTCGTTTAAGTTGAACGAGCAGCTTCAGTCATTTAAGAATGCCCAAACATGAACTCTTCTGTTATGTTTATTAGCTACCCGACCAGCTCAGCTTGAATTACAGCTCTAATTGGGAGTAATGCATCTTTTCTAGTTGAGTGCCAGTTGCATTATTTATATGCTTTTGTATACCAAAAACAAACTAGTTAAACCCCTTTCTTTTCTGCAGTTTACAGGAGATCATATCATTAAATGCTGGAAATATCTTTGGTGTTGAGGATGGTCGCCCTATCCCAAAATGGGAACGCATCATTCGTGATACTTTAAACAAAATTCAACCTGTCAAAACAAAGGGCAAATGCTACAGTGATCCTCCTTCTCCCTCAAAATTTGAGCAATCTAAAGACTTTTCGCATATAGAAGATGAAGTATCACTTGGAAGTGATAGTGATCATGAGCAGGAGATATATTCATCTAAGAACAAGTTGGAATATAAAGAAGGCAGTTATGAACCGAGTACAGGGAAGGAGGTGCTTCAAACTGCTGGTGAAAATTTAACTGTGCTTCTTGATGAACAGTTATCAAGACACTTTTATACTCCAAAAACATCGGATAGAGGAAATGCAGAAGCATATATTCCCTTGCAGAGTAATAAAATAAAGAAAAAACTCAGTAAGAAAGAAATTATGGGTTTAAGCTGGGCGGAGCCACCATTAGATCTTCTGGCTCATTGTAATATAGAAAGGACTACATCTCTTACTTCCCAGCCTTTCAAAGCTTCCAAAACTTTTAACACATTTAATTTCTTAAAATCATCTATGAACGATGATGGTAAAGTGCTGCCAGATACTGCTTCTACCTCAAAAGTTGACCTTGAATCACTTGTGAACTGGAAGAGAAGATCCCATTATGTAAGGATAGTAAGTAAACAAATGGTCGGTCTTTTTGTCACTATATGGGTCCGCCGAAGTTTGCGAAGGCATATCCAAAATGTAAATGTGTCTACAGTTGGCGTTGGTGCTATGGGTTACATGGGAAACAAGGTTTGTTCCCTTCTTTATTCTTCCTTATGATTTCTCTTTAACTCTTTTGAATATTATAGCATGCCAGTGAGAGCGATATGCTAGAGCAAGAATTCTTTGGTATATCTCGATCTCCACGCCTTAATTTCACAATTTCTGATCATTTGCTATTATTGGTGTCATCAAAACTAATAAGGCACTGCTTTATGCCAGTGCTAATGTCTGTGAACTATTGGCTACATAACCAGTTTCAAGATTTCAAAATCATAGTAACAGGGAAAATACCAATGGACCAGATGACCCTATTTAGATACTTATGGGCTACCTATTAATGGACTACCTACGTGATGACAAAGCCACCCCATAATCAATTGATCATGATATTAATATTCTTAATCTCAAGCTCTCAGTTATAAAACTTATATGGATACAGCCCACCAGAACAGTTTTTAGTATTATTTGATGGGCTTTTACTCGTCTGAGCTATTATATATGTATATATGACATCGTTCCTGAAATACTTATGATCGGCCTGTTTACCAAATGCATAATTGGTTCTTAAGTTATCGAAGGGTTATCATTGTAGAATACCTTAATATAATAGTTGAATCACCAAATACACGATCTTATAAGTTCATGCGAATTTTAGGTGATTCTTTAATGGCTGGAGTCCATATATCCCACCTTATTTGAACAAGTCCAATGCATTGCTGTAATATTGGTTCTGTAGCTATAATATAGAACTAACTTTGCAAAATCACCACTTCAATGTATAGCTATAGTTAGTCCTACAAATGCATAAATGGATAGTTGGTCCTATATTTAGAACTTAAGATAGCTATAGCTATCCTTGCCACATCATTAAATAACTATAAATGAAAGGAATGTTGGTTTGCTTTAAATGAAATTTAGGGGGGAGAGAGAGAGAGAGATTAAATTTAGGTAAATTTGGAAATGTTTGGTTGCAAACTGGAACTGACATTGGAGTTCCAAATGCACTTTTTAGCACCAAAATGCACTTCTTGGTCTCAAATTATAGCAATGGCTATAATCATTTTAGCTTTAGCATTGGACTTGCTCTTATGCATATGTTCATGGGGAATGAATAACAGCCATTAGTGACTACCTTTTTATTGTATTTAGTTGTAGCAGTTTTTACATATGTTCGTGGGGAATGAATAACAGCCATTAGTGACTACCTTTTTATTGTATTTAGTTGTAGCAGTTTTTATATGTAATGTTTATCTTCTCTCTCATTACTTTTCTATCGCAGGGATCAATATCAGTTAGCATGTCTATATACCAAACTCTTTTCTGTTTCATATGCACTCACCTTTCAGCCGGTGAAAAACAAGTTGATGCAATAAGAAGAAATGCCGACGTGTGTGCAATACATTCTAGAACCCATTTTAATTCCTTTACGAGCATTCCACTTCCTAAAAGCATCCATGATCATGAGTGAGTTTCTCAATTTCTATTTCATCTGTCTCTTATAAGCTGTAATAAAAATCCTTCTAATCAAGTCATCTGAAGTCGATAAAAGGTCAAGTATTTTTCTCCTGTTTTATTGCATGCGGAAGTATTTATTCCCACTAAAGTAAATGTTTGAGTTAAAGAAAGATACAAGCTTACGTGGTTTTGGCATCATAATACTTACAAATATTGCTTGCTCATTTATACGTTTTCCTTACCCTGATAACGCAATGGCCTTTTTTAATTACTAGAAAAAGTTGTCTTAAACAGCCATTTGCATCAGCTATATTCAAATCTGAAGTTATGGTGAAATGCATAAAGTAAACCATAACAATTGCAATTCAAGCAGGTTAAGTTCAATACGAGTTCTTTACACAGCTTAATGAACCTTTCCGAAATATATGGAAGACAGAGTATTTGCAGTTGATGGTAAACATAGTGTATGACTCTCTGTTGCAGATCTTGCTCTATACTACTTTTTTTGAGAAATTAACTAATACAACATTTTCACTTGATAGGAGAATAATATGGCTAGGTGATCTCAATTATCGCATAGATTTGCCTTACGATGAAACGCGACAGCTTATCTCTAGAAGGGACTGGTCTGCACTGATTGAGGGTGACCAGGTAGGTAGATGTCGCTCTTTATGTTTTCTGCAGTTCAATATTGATAAAGTAGAAACCCAACACCAATGATTAGATTTCTTTTCCACGTTATATTTTTCTGTTGTACCAGCCTGCTTAATTAAACTTAAATATCTTATTTAATTGTATTGAATTAATATCATTGGGTGGAAATGCTTAGTTTGGATGTTAAGATACTATATGATCCAATTAAAATCTCCTCCTAAGACCATGAGGTTTTCGGAGAGTGGGTAATTTAACATGGTATAAAGTTTATGGTATTTCTTCCATTGATTTCATAAATTATACAAAATAAAACATTTTATGTAGTTTCATTAAAACTTGTTCTTCATTAATTAGATACAATTCTTAAAACAAAAATATGGCTGATGGTTTCATTGGCAAGCTGGGAAGAGGTAAACACCGGTTGCATATTAATGAAAGAAATTTTAAATAATAAGCTAGTACTGTTGGATCAAGTGTGATTGCAAAAATTGAATTGAATATTATATCAGACACCAAATAATCACAGAAACATTTGTCTATCATATATTATTGTAGTTATAGTTTGACATGGGTCGACATAGAAATTATATTGCTGTTGGCTTGTTGCTCTTAGTACTGTGAAACCTGGTATATCGGATAATTAACTTTCTTCAGTGGATACCTTGACAAAAAAAACTTTCTTCAATGAAACTGCTTTTATGTATTGACTGCATATTCGTGTTATTTCTTTGTCGATCGTGTTATTTCGTGTAGTATGGTGCTCAGCATATGGTTCATAACTCCACTCATCTTAATTCTGTCATCATATATATGTAGATGTATAATGTCCATAAATCCTTTTTTCATTGTGTGTGTATGCGCGTGTACCGTATATATCACCGTAATTGTGAACAAGACAATTAACCCATACTATATCTAGTTCTGAAATTTGTTCATTACTGATATGCTTTTATCACCACTGATATTTAGAAAAGCTTTTTAAAACTTGGTGTTGCTGAGTGATAATAGGGGTATGAGTTAATTGTCAAGTTTGAAATTAATACAATTTTTTTTAGAATGGCAGCAGATATTTAATACTGATCTATGTTGCAATCTTTGTATCTGACAGCTTGTCCGAGAGTTTAGAAGAGGTAGAACATTCCATGGATGGTCCGAAGGCACTTTAAACTTTCCGCCAACTTACAAGTATGAAATGAATTCAAACAAGTATCGTGGAGAAGATTCAAAAGTCGGTAGACGAACTCCAGCATGGTATGCAAAATTCTTTTTGTTCACCTCAAATCTTGTTCGTGATGGACTCTTATTTGACCATGTTATTACATCAGATAAAATCGAGCTTTAAATTATATTTAAAAAATTGTTTTGGTATAGTTTTATGAGTAATTTGAATTTGGAAAATATAATAATTTCAACTAAGTGATAAATCTAATTTCTGGAAAGCGAAAGTATTTGATTTAAACGACAGAAATTATAATTATGTTTATGTTTAAGGAGAAAGTGTAAAGTTTATGTTTAGATGTGTAGTCTAGGAAGCAATGGTGAGTTTGTAGAGAAAGTTCGATTTCTGCTATGCAATTATTCTTAGGAAAAAGTGAATCTAATTCTTGAGTTTATAGAAGTTTCTTCAAAGATTTAACAATCAAGTACATGTGGGAAGGTTTTGAGCTTCACTTGGAGGGTTTAGGAGGTATAGAAGCAAACTGTTGATTGTTTTGAAGGCACTCGTGCGTTCTCCTTTTCACCTAGTCGAAGCCGAAGATCATTATATATAATGATCAATTAAGTCGGGCACCATTGTCAGTTGTGGCGCTTCACCTAGTTCTTATTTTAATTTGATAGAAAACTAGACATTTTTGTATTGAGTTAATTTAGTTCTCTTATTACAAAAATGATTATTTTCATGGCTTAGTACGTACTGATCGTTAATTCTTTTAGGTGTGACCGCATTATATCATTCGGGAAGGGGATAAAACTTATGAGCTACGGGACGACTGAGCTCCTGGCCTCTGATCACCAACCAGTAGCTGCATCTTATATTGTAGAGGTTGAAGTTTTTTGTCCCAAGAGGCTACAAAAAGCCCTTAAATATACTAGTGCAGAAATTGAAGATGAACTAAATCTTATGGAGTATGAAGTGGGAGTGGTATAGAAAATTCTATCATGTATTGAGATGTTTCTATATACTATAAATATGTGATCCGTACTAAAAAATCTTATCCTTCAACAGTTCAAGCTGCATGTTAGTAAACTACTTTGCTGCGTATACCGGAAACAATTGGCTGTGTGGTTTTTCAGAGCCGGCCAAATTATGTCTATGCTTTATAACATCTAAATTATTCCCTCCCTTTTACAATACATGGCCATTTTTAGAAAAAAAAAAAAAAATGTTTCAAATTAACTCTGCTTTAGTTGAAACAAATTATTTCCTCCCTTTTACAATACATGATTTTCTTATTAATATTCAATTTTTCTAATATGTGTGATTTTTTTAAAAATGAATATCTGTTTAGAAACCGATGAAGGTCATAAACTCCAATTTTGCAAAGTGACTTTAACTAAAGCATGAAAACATACATTCCACGAGGAAAACGAGAGAACTGGAAGCTAAATTTCTTCTTACTTGTGATCTCGTATATATAATTTAACCAAACTACCAGTATTTACTTTCTGTAATTACTAATTCTACTTAATAATGAGGATGAAATTAATGTTAATAATAAATAACTTTATTAAGATAAACCTAAGCTTCCATTGCAAATTCATCATATAAATTTTTAATCTTTTTGTTTTGAGAAAAACTATCTGGAAATGAATAGAGACATCTGGTATGGTATGTGTGTGTCGGTATGTAAAATTAGTTGGAATAGAATTTCGGCATCGCTGTCTTATTTAGAAACTTCACGAGTTGTCCAGTCCTGCTTTTTATGTCATGTACGGGGGATATACAGGGGCGCGGTGAGCCACCGCACAGGGCCCCGAAAATATAGGATCCCTAATTTATATATATATATATATATATATATATATATATATAAATTAAAATTTAACCAAAAAAAGTTATCTGCTCGAAGAAAAAAATTGGTCAAAGTTTTACTTAATAAAATTAAGAAATTTACGAACAACTATATCGCAAGAAAGGCTAAACGGGCTTGCTTTAATGGCAATCGAAAGTGAACTTTTGGATGAAATGGACATCGAAAGTGTAGTAGATGACTTTGTTACAAAATATGCTAGAAGAACATCTCTTTTTAAGTGAATTTGTCAGAATATATTTTGTGTTTATAATTTATTTTGATAGTTCATTTTATTAATAAAAAGCATTATTTACTTTTATATTGAGGTAGAAATTAAAGACCCAATTTTAAAATTTGCACATGACCTGATTATTTTGCCCCGTGGACATGTAGGAATCTGTTGACTGTCTAAATTCTAAACCCAATCCTGAATGTATGTATGGATTAGTATTAGACAGATACCGACAGCACTATGGAAATTTGAGGAAAGGAATTTAAAGAACGTTTTGCTATTTAGTTTTTGATTTTCGCCAAAACAATAATAACAATGGCGAGTTAATTTTTTCTAATAAATTTATTCGGAAACTTATGTATATATAAGTAAATATTTTTTTTAAGTATAAAGAAGTCAAATAAGTAACCGGATCACATTCAATTATTCACAGAACTTACGAGAGATGACCAACAATCTAACGATATGAATATAATTATCATCATTTTCATATTAGAGGCCGTCACCTCTATACCATCTATACCGCCTTTACAAAAACACACTAGTCAATCCGAGCAAAAATTAACAAAGTAAAAATAATCGATAAATTCATCGTAAATAAGTCTACAAAGAAGTAGTATCATTGCTCTGTCTGCTCTTGTGTTAAACTTGGGAGTCAGGAAACCCGTTAATGTAAACATAAAGCCATTAGTTTCTAAATTAGTACTTCGTGGTAATAAAACCAAACACAAATAATGAAATGAAAAAGAAAAACGGAGTCTGAATTCGAGCTTGATTTAACTATTTCAGAGCATCTCCGGCGAGTGACAAATATTATATATAATTATCTTTAAAGATAGCTCTAAATTAGTACTTCGTGTTAATAAAAACAAACATAACTAATGAAATGAAATAGCTAAAAATCTTAGACAGCAAATATTATACATAATTATTATATGTATAAATTATGATACTCTAACCATACAAATTTTTTAGCTAAAAATATAACTAACCTTCTTATATTCGCTAAATTGTCAAAACTCTCTACAGTTGTAACAAAAGTGTACATATAAACTTTTACATTATAGCCAACCTCTTGGAGCCCATCAGCATACATATTGGAGCCCATCATACGGATTGAGCATATTTTACATAATTATTTTAGTCAACATTTTAGCTGGTGCCATTTGATATGCTCTTACTAGTACTTTCCATAACTCGCAAAATATCTTCCACTGTATCCATGTCTATTTATTTTGGTGTTGATTGTTTCCTGTTTATTGCAATTTTTGTCATATATAATACATGTCAAGACCAGCTGTATGGCGAATAATATTGTGCAGGACTGGACTAGTTTGTTTACTTTTTAACAAGCAAAACTATTAAGTGCGCCAACGCCAATCATACTTGACACCTTAACTACCCGTTATCCGTTATACAAACATACTACACATACCCTCTCTAGCTACTTCTAGTTTCTGCAATATCATGAAGCTCCTCCACCGTTCCAAGAATCACCATGAGGTACTTGTCTCAACCATTCAACAATATAAAATGTACACAACACATGTAACTGTTCATGTTGAGTGTTTTTATGTTTGAATCTTGTGTTTTTTGAAGCTTGGTATGGTAGTCAGGAAATTGTTGCATATAAGAGATAAGAAGAAAATTGATCACACTGATGATGCGGTGGAAGATGATTTCGATAATACTGAATGCGATACAGAAGGTTTTGCTCTTGTTCTTGTTTGAATTTTCGGTTTCGGGTACTTTCTTTTTTGGGTTGTGATCAGCAACTGAAGTTGTCATAATTTTCGTGTTGACAGAACTCTGTGTATGGCCAAAAGAATCCAGATTTGAAGATAACAAAGGCGAGTCCGTGGTAATTGATCCTAACGGTAATGTATGAACATTCCAGATCTTTATTTTTTATTTTCATTTTTCGTGTTTGTGATTCTTAAGTTGGTTTTTTAATCAGTTCTAAGAACGGGAGTAGATATATTAGTGTTGTTTATTTGACTTTTGGGTTTTCCATGTGTTGCTTGCTTAATTATTAATGCCAGGTAATGTGATGCTGGAAAACTTTATGATGTCTTTTTTAAGTAGGATCAAAGATTAGAAGATCACTTATTCCATGCTTGCTTTATACATTAAAAAACAGAATGTGAGGCATAAGGAATTGCGGTGTTTTGGTATAATCGTGCTACACAACAGCACAAGTATTACTAAATTCATTTTTTAGATTTTACGATCCCTATCTAGGTGTGGCGGTCTTCAAACTTTGCCAGCGATGCGACCAAATATCTGTCTAGGCAACAGTTAGAAACCATATATGTGTCGCTTCTTATGCACTTCCGCATATTCTAATTTATTTATTTGCCTCCTTTCCTTCATTGGAAGAAATGCACTATAGTCGCTTCTTTAGTTTAGTTTAAGTATCATTTAACTTTAAAATAGCTATTATTCTGTGCGAGAATCTTACATGGAATGTATTATTCACTAGCTTTGTAAATTTAGTAAATAAGATCCTTCCCTGCATCAAATATGTGAGATTAGACCCTGCATATTAAATGTCTTAATACCCTAGCAATTGTACTAACAAAAATAGGATCTTTCTGGTGGACTAAACTTGTTGGATTTGGGTCGGTGAACTACTGAACTGTGAGACTAAATACTGAAAGCCTAATCCAGGCATACTTGGTCGATAAGGGTAAATCGGTTGGGTGTACATGTGCATGATATATCCAAGTCCCTTACCAAAGTTGTTTCTGCAGTTTTTGTAATTGAAATCCTGTAACATATATGTCCACCAGATACGTGGAATGTTGGAGGTGAACTTCCACCAGATGACCTAGATATTGAAGAATGGTTAGACATCAGAGAACCTGCTGACATATATGTCCTCGGGCAAGTATTGCATTTATTTTTTTGATAATCAATTAATCATATTATGTTTTGTGAAGTTAAACGAGACCTACGAACGGGTGTATATCCACATTCATTCTTTAACATTTGCTATAATTAACATAAGTTTATTTCACTGACGTAATACTGATACATATTTGTACTATATTCGGGCTGGGTTTTAGGTTTTTTTTTATAACTTGGTAGAGCTATTTACATTTGATGCATAATAAATATGTCTCTGCCTCTCACTCATACACACGCATATACAGGAGTATTACCTTTTCTAGTTAAGTGTCAATTTGATTTTATGATTTTGTATGCATAAAAATGGACAAATTAACTGCCACATCTGTTTTCTGCAGTTTTCAGGAGATCATACCATTAAATGCTGGCAATATCTTTGGTGCTGAGGATAATCGTCCTATTCCAAAATGGGAACACATCATTAGTGAAACGCTTAATAAAATTCAACCTGTAAAACCGAAGTGCAAATGCTACAGTAATCCTCCTTCACCGTCAAGATTTAAGCAATCTAAAGATTTTCCACATATAGAAAATGAAGTAGTACTCGAAACTGATAGTGATGAGCAGGATGCAATACATTCGTCGACTGACGAGTCCGATTCTAACGAGGACAGAAATGAAATAATTACCGGGCAAGAGGTGCTTCCATCTGTGGGTGCTTCATCCCCTACTTCTAGAACTAATTTAAGTAAGTTACTTGACGAACAGTTACCAGGACATCTTAATTGTCCAAAAACATTGACTAGGCTAAACTGTCTCCCAACAGAAGACTCTGAAGGAAATGCACAAGCATCTGTTCTAAAACGGAGCTATGGAATAAGAAAAACTCTCAGTAAGTCAGAAATGGTGGGCTTAAGCTGGGCTGAGCCACCATTGGATCTTTTGGCTCAGTGTATTTTAGATAGGCCTGATTCACTTGGATCCTCAAAATCTTTCAAAGCTTCTAAATCTTTTAAGGCGTTTGATTCTACCAAGTCATCTATAAATAATGATGCTAGAGTCCAGTCAGATGCAGCTTCTATCTCAAAAGTTGACATCGAATCGCTTGTGAACAGGAAAAGAAAATCCCATTATGTAAAGATAGTAAGTAAGCAGATGGTTGGTATTTTTGTCACTCTATGGGTCCGCCGAAATTTGCGAAGACATATCCAAAATGTAAATGTGTCTACCGTTGGCGTTGGTGTTATGAGTTGCATAGGCAACAAGGTCTGTTCTCTTGTCACTCTGTCTATATTTTTGCTGGAGAGAATTGACTTTGGTCATATTTCACTTTTGTATACCTACTTTCAAAAATTGCAGTTCGCATCCCTCTTCTTTAAATTTT